>RJWM01033943.1:5242-20242 GCA_004363535.1 Dasyprocta punctata
AAAAAAAAAAAAAAAAAAAAAAAAAAAAAAAAAAAAAAAAAAAAAAAAAAAAAAAAAAAAAAAAAAAAAAAAAAAAAAAAAAAAAAAAAAAAAAAAAAGAAAGAAAGAAAGAAAGAAAAAAAGAAAAAATCAAACACTCCAAACTCAAAACCCAATCCAAAATTGGGCATCTGAGACGAACACACATTTTTTAGATGCAGAAATACAGAGAACCTACATACATGAAAAAATGTTCAACATCACTGATGATTTGTGAGTTGCAAATTAAAATAGCATTGAGATTCCTTCTCACCCCAGATATAATGTCTATCACCAAGAAATCAATCAATAACAAATGTTGGAGGAGCTGTGGGAATAAAGGAACAGTTTTTCATTATTGGAAGATGTGTAGACTGGGGCAACCGCTGTGGAAATCAGTGTGGAGATTACTCAAAAAACTAGAATTAGAGGTCTCATTCAAGCCAGCTATTTCACTTCTGGGTATTTTCCCAGGAGAATAAAAAACATCATACCACAGCGATGTATGTGTACTCATGTATATAGCAGCAGAGTTCATAATTGCTAAATCTTAAAACAACCCAAACGTCCACCAACTAAGGAATGGTTGTAAATGATGTGGTATTTTTATACAATGGAGTATTAATCAGCTATAAAGAAGGATGAACTCGAGGGTGTTTTCCTCAATAAATCCTGGATGCAACTTAAGACCATACTCAAAATGAAATAAATTAGACTTGCATGTGTAAACATCATATTGTTTCCCTACTGTGAGTAGCTGACAAAGTAATTGAGATCCAAATTGTACAATAGATATTGGAAAATGTGAAGAAACAGTTCGAAAGGAAAGAGAAACTTGCATAGTGGAAGGGAGAAAGAAGGAAGGGAAAAGGAAAAATAAATAAATAAAGTTATATATAGTTTTATAGGTAGACAGGTAGATATTTAACATAGTTGTACTACTAGTTTTTCTTAGTTCTTTGAAAAGAACTAGTGGATAATTTTTTTATTCCCATATCTTGTAATCTAAGCACCGGCTATGAAGACAACAACACACATTGTATTAACCCTTGTTATTCTCCTACTGTCTTATTTTGAAAATTTTATCACTGTTTTTATTGTTTTTTCTCTTTAAACTTAAAAAGCTCAATAAATAATTTTAAACTTTATTTCTTAGTGTAATGTCTTAGGACTAAATTATTTGATCACAAATTTCCCACAAGTAAAAATTCTTAATTTTTATAATACATTAAAATTCATACTGTCACCAGTGGTTGGAGACAAAGTCCGTTTTACTATACCACAAATACATCAACAACATAGAGCTTTGCCCTTGAAAAGCAAATAGAAAATGAAACTTACTACTATTATCTACGGAAAGATACTTTCTTTGTGAAGACTATTATGACCATGTGGAGCAGGAAGATAATAGATTTTGGAACAGGTATATAGCAAATGAAGACTCCATTTAAATACAACTATTTTTTTTTAACTTACCACAAACAAAATTGTACTGCACAAAGTTAAATTGTCAAGGAATGTTTTACTCAAGTCTGTTGTGATAAAGATAGAGTCTATGAGTCCTTATGAAGCTAACTCAGATAAATGTAGGAGGGTTTTGATGTGCTGGGGTAGGCTAGTGGGAAAGTCCTAGAGGGTGTTAGTGAGTAAGCTACTCTATGGAAAATACGGACCATTTTAAAGTATTTTTCTCTCTGATGTGATGCAATTTGGGTCTTCCAACTGGAAATCTTTAAAGTTAGGCTTCAGCCCACCCATAGAGACTGGGACAAGGGGGCACAGTTTTCTTCATGTTCACATTAGAGAGATGGCTGCCCAGTTCTTTCTGATGGCATTCTTAGGTTCTAAACTGGCAAGGCAACTTTGTAAAACATTTACATGTCTAAGGACAGAGATAGGATTTATAATTACAGGATTTCCATTGTCAAATTCTAACAAAAGGGAGTTCACCGGCACTAGAATAAAAAAAAAATAAAAAAAAATAAAAAAAAAGCAATTCTAAAGACTACTTTCAAGCAGAATGGCTAGAATCCAAACTTTTTGCTGAGGCTTTTAACGTGTATTCTTATGAGAATGTTCGAACACAGAGAAAACAGACTGAGAGATTAGAAGTGCTTCCTTGGTTGTGTTCTTAATTACAGAAAATGCCTTTGGAACAACTAAGGCTTCCTGGAGTCAGGAATCATTCCTAGGACTTTTAGACTTGTCTAAAATCTGGATGTCCAGACAGATTTTAGCTTCACCTTGATGCTTCTTTTGTTCAACAAATGTATTTTTGTGATCTTAAATCCAGGCTACGAATTGTAACCGGAAATACAAATAATTTTCAAAAGAACACCTCATAGATTCTGTTCTCCTGTACATTTACAACTCAATTCAGGTGATATGATACGTACTCAAGTGCATTCAAGAATCAAATGATCACTTGGTGCAGAGGGTAGTGTCTGTAATTCCAGGTACTAGGAAGAATCCTACATTTGAGGCCAGCATGGGCAATTTAGGAGATACTGTTTCAAAAAAAAATCATAAAAATGCCTGGAAACGTTCTGTTCAGTGTTAAAGCAAATGCCTTGCACGTGCAAAGCTCCCGCTTCAAAAAAATCAGCAGAGGCACTGCAGATGCTACCTATAGATGTGCATTTGTTTACATGTTTAACATTTTAACAACCCATTTTTATTGTCACTTTTTCCTTTTCTACTAAACTCATTAAACCTCCTTTTACTAGTTCTGCATACATCAACAAATTCCATAGTAATTGCTTTTTTGTGAACGTTCTATTGTGCCTCTCCTCAAGGGAAAACATGTTGTTGTCTATTCACATATTTTTGTCTTTTCCTTCATTTAATTTACTCCACTTCAGTCATTATTCAGTCTCAGGGTGAACTTTCTGCATTCAGAATATTTTCTCATTATTAAGAAGTGACATCACACAGTGTTCAGTCTCTAAGTTACAAAGGATACAGATTTTGTGCTATTATGATGTAAATTTATTGCATCTTATGGCAAAGGCATACGGTTTCTTTGTCCCCAAAGATTATTACCAAGGTTTTGCAGTTTTATTTTGATTATTTCTTTAAAAGTTATTTAATGCATTTTTTTCATATTGATATATGCAAAGAGAAAATGTTCAGGTCTCATACTTTTGGTCCTGTCATTTTCCTTAATAACATTCAAGTACAATGTAGGATAATTTTGTTAATGTACAGTTAAGAGAAAAACAAAAATGTCACAGTTTTCTTTCATTCATTCTATTGCAAGTATTGTGAAAGTCATTGTAATGCAGCTAGCATGAAACTACTTTAGTATTAATATTGGGTCTACTTAAAATTATATTCAGCTCCTTGTTCTGCAAGGCCTCACAGACTCACTAAACAAAAAGAAGACTTAGCAATGGCCACGAGGTAGATTTGGGCAGTTAGTGCCAGTACAATTCAGTGTTGTTCTTTCTGTGCTGACCCTATGAAATTGGTTGTCAGTGTGCTAAGCATAAGCCTGACTAAAGGGACTCATGTAAACACTTGATCGAGGTCACTTTTCTCTTTTTCCTGCCAAGAAATGAGTGACACTAGTTCCCTTCAAGCTTTCAGGGAACAGTCAAGCTTAAAAAGCAACACATAAAATGCCGTTATTGTTTGCAGGTTAAAAACTCTTTTATCAAATCTCTCCTAAAGGGGACATATAAATAAAAAAATGTATATTAATAGTATTTCTACAATTTTTGCAATGGAAGACAGCTTGTTGGGAGAACAACAAGGACAAGAGTCCCTTGTTTGGATTCTTAAAAATTCTTCACATAGGAGTGTATAATATTAGAAAAAGAAATATATTACTTCATATTGTAGATACAAATCTTCAGTAAGAGTGTAAGAGATAACTGAAAGTATAAAAACACCTTCTTAGGAGAGATTTTACTTTTACTGCATGGTTGTTATTTGGTAATCATGATGACAGTGTTAGGTCACAGTTTTGCCTTTAAAAATCATAAAATCATTTTAATGAAATAATTCAGCAGAAGTACAATTCAATGTCAGGATGTTATTTTAATATATCTTGGCTTTAAACCATTTTGTTTGCTAAAATTTAGAAATTAAATGTGCAAACTCATTCCGTCAATCTCAACCAGGATTCAGGCTGCTCATGATTCTGCTATTTGAACTGCCATTCTGCACAAGAGGAATTAGATGTCAAATCTCATACACTTGTCTCATGCATACATTAAACTGAGAGGCCACCTGCTTGTCTCATGCAATATACCCAGGGAAACTTTGAGCATGTTCTCAACCCATTATTTATGTGAATAGTACTAGAAAGAAGTTGCATTACTAGTTTCTGTGTGGAGGCTTAACACAGAGTAGTATATGTAAAAACTACAGTGATAAAAGAGATCATAGGAGAAAAGAAGCTCTCACAATTGAACTGATTTTTGATGATGATGCCATCATTGATCTTTTAATATGTAACACTGATTATTTTGGCACTAAATTTGACACTTTCTCAAAAATAAAAGCTTATGATCACTCAGAGACAAGAACTCAGCAGAGAAAAGCTCAACTCCAGAGCAGCTGAGCAGGCAAAATATATCAAAATGTCAAACTGTAAAACAGGAGTTAAAATGTAAGAGAAGGAGATGCCCTGTCCTTTTAATTTTGTGGTCATTAAGTGACATTTGATATGAGAGTCGACATTCAAGGCTTCGAAATTACATATGACACACACAAATGCCTTCATAAAATAATGGTTTAGAGCACCCTCTAGCAGACAAAAGTTTTTCAATTTCTGTTTTCAAATATATTTTTCCATCCAAGAAACCTTCTCAAGCATTTTATTTGAAATAATTAGTTTGTGTGAAATCTTAATGTTACAGTTTTCCAGCATATCTATGGATTTACTACATGCACATTTATAATTTATATATGCAAAGTAATATTTCTTCACGCTTGCTACATGCAACCAGTTGTTGGTTGTATTGGAGGTGGGGGTGCGAGGTGCTATAAAAAAGTATTACTTAACTGAAGAAAACTTTAGAGTATGGAGGATTTTTTTCTTTAGATTTCAAATCATCACCATCCTATCTATTGTTTCTTAGCTAAGATAACTTTAAAATATTTTTCTCCAAAAAATACTTTCTAGTTCAATGCTCAATAGTTACTATTCTTGTGATTAATTACATAGTTACCATTACTTAGTTACTATTCTTATTGATTAATTCATGTTCAGAAGTCTATTTTTTGAACACTTTCTTAATCTCAGTTTTAGTACACAAACTGTAATTTGTATTTCATCATGCAAAGTGATTTTCATTGCTTCTTGTATATTGAAAATTGCCAGTTGTTCACCTGGAGGCTAGCTTGGTATGTTTTATTGAATATTAAACATGATTGCCAACTTCTGTGAAGATGGCGGAGCAGTAAGCAGCAGAGAAAACAGCCTCTCTGAGAGCCACCATCCAGATGCTGGAATATAGCATTGTGAGGAAGGCAAGAAGGAAGGAAGTGGGTCCCTTGGGCCCAGGAAGAATCTAAAGTGTGATTTAATGCACACAGAGAGAGTAAAAAGGAAAACTTCAACAAAGATGTAGGTGGTAACTGGCAGTGCCTTTGCCCGGAGCCGAACTCACTGCTTAAGTGGAACTCTTGGAACCTGGGGCTGCACAGGCATAGTGATGGCGATGGCTGGCAATCCCAGAAGCCTCTGCAGAGAGATGTGGCAGTGGAGGGAATTGGTGGAGGTGGAGGACTACACTGGCTAGCAGTGAGTGCAGAGGACTCAGTCCTCCTGTGGGAGAGAGCAATTGCTTGGGGGCCATTTTAGAGTCAGGCGATGTTAAGCCCAGAACCAGAACTGCTGCTAGTTTCCTCCAGGAGCTCCTAGCCTTGCACAGACCCATGGAAATTGCCTGGACTGCAGCGAGCAAGGGCAGGCGTGCTAAAGTTATCTACTGCTCCACCATAAAGCAACGACTGGCTTGCTGAGATACAGTGGCATAATTAGGGACTCTGCCTCCACAGGCTATCTACTAGTGAACCCAGAGAGAATCCTGGAAGTGGACTATTTTTTTTTTCTTTTGTTGTTTGTTTGTTTTCTTTCGTTTTATTGTTTTTTTGTTTCTCTTTCTCTTTCATTGTTTTTGTTTTATGAGTGTGAGAGTAGTTCCTAACCTCTTTGTGGGTGTGGTTCTGTTCTGTTCTACCTTTTATCACTTCCACCTATCTTTTCCTTCAGTTTTCTGCACCAGTTTCCCCAAGTTGGCAGGATCCATCTTTGTCCTCCAACCCTACTTATAATCTCTTTCTTTTTTTCCACTTCTCTATTTTCTCATTAATCCATTTTAAATTTAACCCCTAGGGCAAAATTGACACATTATGAACTTATATATCACATGTAATTATCTGGGGTTTTTTGTTTGTTTGTTTTACATTTTGTTATATAACCACAAATCTAGTTCATACGGTTAAAAGTTGTCAATTAAGGGTTAGCTCGGTTTGTTGTTTTATAGGCTGTGCTTGATGATATTGGTGCCAGTACAGCCAAAATGGGCATAATTTTTCCAGACAGCTGTTGACCATTTTTCTAGACAGCTGATAATCCACAACTGAGATTGACTAGGGGTCATGGAAAATACTGTGACACAGTGCCAAAGAATCAGGGACTAGTCCAAATGAGCAACAACTTCTCATCTCCAACAAACTGAAGAGGTAAGATCTTCCAATAGACTCAAAACCCAAAAACCAGCTGTACCTGGAAGATACCTCAGAAAAGTAATCATCACCTAAGTGTCCTCAATACCACCAATAAAGCAACCCACCATAGGCAACTTATAAGCATCACCCCAGGAATTAAACTAAAAAAAGAAAAGAAAGGAAAAGACTTAAACAAATGCAATGCCAGACATCTAGTTCACCAAAGGCAAACCCAGGGGGCAACAAGGTGGGACAATCTGAAAGCCCCCCATCAGGTCTTTCTGAAGTGGTAACAACAAAGCAATTGAATGAGGCTCTGGAAAAGAATGAAATCAGGAAACAAATGGAATCCACAAAGCAAATTCAGGCAGAGATCTAGGAGAATATACTCCAATGAAAGTATTCCAAGCAGATTAAGCCAATGTGACCACAGGATCTCAGATATTGAAGACAGGCTTGCAATTAGTGACCAGGAAAAGAAAGATTTCTCAAAACTAGCAAGACACCATGAGCAATCAATCCATTGGCTGGAAGATGAGACCAAGAAGAATAATTCGAGATTAACTGGAGTCAATGAACAAGCAGGAGATACCACAAAGGACATTAAAAACATGTTCACAGATGTTATGACAGAAAACTTTCCTGGTGGAGAAAAAGAATTCAACATACAAATAAGTAAGGCATATAGAACTCTAATTATTAATCATCAAAAAAATTTACATGCAGGCATTTCCTAGTCAAGATTCCAGAAATTCAACCCAAGAATAGAATCTTAAAAGCTGTTTTTAGGAAAAGAAGCAAATCACCTGTAAAGGAAAGCCCATCAAAATTGCAGTGGACTTCTCAGCACAAACTCTCAAGTCAAGAAAATCTTGGAGTGAAGTTTTCCAAGTTCTAAAGGAAAACAGCCTTCAATCCAGACTGATGTATCCCACAAAACTACTTTTCAAAATTGATACAGAAATAAGATACTTCCATGAAAAAGAACATCTGAGGAAATTTGTGACCACCAAACCAGCACTCTAAGCATTATTACCAGAAGAACACTCAGTACTTTATGGTAAAATTGTACACAGTGCTTTTACTATTGAAAATTATGTGCCAGCACTATTTTGTCATGTTTATCTGATACCTCTCCTGTTCACTATCTATTGACTCCAGGTTTATAATCCCTTTTTAAGTATCATATTTTCCTATATATTTTTTTGCCTCATCATTCACACAATCCCTGTGTTAGATCAGATTTCATCCACCCATATCTATTGTACTGAATTATTCTCATATTTTCTCTCAGACTACAGTATTACCTATACCAACTCAGTCGTGTTCAATATTTCTTGGCTCTTTTACTAAAACAGAAATTTATAAATATGAGTTGTCTTTTATAAAATTATCTCACATTCACCAAGAAATAATATTAAGGCTCCTTAGCATCCTCCCTGCCCTTCTTAGAACAGTTTCTGTATCTTCAAAATTCAATCTGTTTTTCTATTTCTATAAAGAATCTCCTATTTATTTTCATTCATGTCCAAATTTGTAACATTTTATTATTTCTCAGTGATATTCACTATATCAATTACCAGCCTATTCAAAAGATTTTTTTTGTCTGACTTCTTAATTATGCTTGACATCAAGTATAGTTTATTTCATTTTAATCATTATAAATTGGTGTGACTCCATATATATTTACATATCAATTGGATAAATAATAGTTATATCATTAAAAGGAATAAAAATTTTGAAGAAGAGTCTAGAACAAAATGAATCAGCAAGTAAAACCAAAAAAACAAACAAAACGAAACAAAACAAAGCAAAAAGGTTAATGAATGGTTCAAATATAATTATTTATCAATTAAAGTCATTGTCTTAATTTATTTCCTTGACAAGTTAATAAAATCTCTGAACTTTCAAAGGAAAAAGAAAGCACAACTCAACATTCTTGTCTGCTATTACCTAACTATATTTTCATAAGAGACATAGAATCCTTGAAAATGTTTCACATCAAAGTCAATAAAAAAGTTTCCAAAATTTTGCCATGTATTTGCCATCTTTCTGAATCCTGGTATCATGTGCTTAATTCTCATGGAAATATGTTTCTTAAAAATTGAATCCCCCAAAGAGGTTCTTGAAATACTCAAGTAAAATAAAAGTATTTTCTAGAGTTAATTTTAGCATCTCATGCCATCACAAAGATAAATGAGCCAATTTTCTGTAAAATCTATTATTAATCCTACCAATTATACATAGAATACCAAAATGTCTGATATCATACTTTATGTATTTAAATTGGGGTAAGTAACTCACTCAACTAAGAGCACTTGCTTTTTGACTTGAAATTTGTTACTGGAAGGTTTGGACCCAAGAATTTTCCCCTCTGTTAGTCATTATTAAATATATTTTCATCTAAACCTCATTTTGATAGTTTTGAGACATCTTGAATCTTCTTTTGGAAATAAAAAAGTATCTAGTGTTGGTCAAAATTTCTGAAGTTTTATTCAAACAGGAGTTTTACAAAAGAACCGACTCTTTAGGTGTATGATTAATGACAGAAGTCTGAGTTACCAGCATGTATATTCTGTTTTTTGTTTTGTTTTGTTTTGTTTTGCAGTACTAGGGATCAAATTCACAACCTTGTACCTCCAAGCAAGTGCTTAAGCCACTAAGTCAAACTCCTGGCCTTGCTTTTCTCAAGGCAGGGTCACACTATGTAGTTCAGGCCTGCCTTGCTCACATTGTAGCCCAAGCTGGCCTTGAACTCACAATGCTCCACCTACCTCAGCATCCCGAGTGCTGGGATTAAGGGTGTGTGCCACCACATCCAGTTTCTGAGTGTATATTCTTAAATGGAATATTGTGGAAGAACTAGAAGGTGTGGAAGAGGTATAACATTAATTCAACTTTCCCTGATCATTATCCACATACAGTAGCACCTGTTAGGTAATTAAAGGAAGGTAGCAGGCATAAATTGTAAAAAGAGGACAAAATTTATAAATAAGGCTGGAAAGAGGAGAAAAAAGAGAAAAGTTCCATTAATCATTCCTATAGACATAGTTCCCTTTCTAGAAAATATTACCAGTGTATTCATAAATTTATTACATATTCTAGAAGGACTTAATTCAGAGAAAGAGGAAATTAAAAGGTAAAAACACTTATGGGATGATATTATGCAGGTTATAAAGATGTTTCATCTGAATATTGAAATATTTTACTCTCAAAATTATCTGGTTCATAATTTGGGCACTGGGTACAAGGCTGGAATCCAGACACTATGGGAGGGAGGCTAAGGTCAGAGAGTTGCAAGTTCAAGTACAGTTTGGGCAACTCAGTAACTTGGCAAAACTGTACCTCCAAATAAAAAACAAATAGGGTCTGGGAGTGTAGTGTGTCATCAGTGTGTACAGTCTCCAGTACACCAACAAAAATTTATGTCACGTGTCAAAAATTACTCTTATTGTTTCCTTTACTGCCATAATAGTTAGAAGAAAAATACTTCTCTTCTGAAAAATTCAGTATTGAAGAACAAACGGAAAGCAAATGGAAATAAGCATAAGGATTTTGTCCAAGTTGCTAATAAAATAGTTTGTTGAAATTTAGTAACTTGATAAAGATTGCGCCTCCCATTTTATTTTTTCCTACTTTGAAGAGTTGTATTTTCAACTTTGTATCCTATTTTTGTTTTCATTGACTTTCTTAGTCTATGCAGAAGTGAATGTAACAGAAGTGAAGACAGCCAAATGCCAAGGACAATTTTACAGCAGAAAAGTTGAGGTGTATGAGGAAATTCTAAGGTAAACACAAATTCATTATTTTGCATGTGAATTTCTATCCTTTTTCTCAAACATCTTTCTGCTAAGTCAGCTTGTAAAATTTTAAAACTGTAGCTTCTTTGTACCCATTCAAATTTTATTCCTCTCAGAACATCATAGCTTTCTTTATTTACTTTCACTATCAATTTGACTTAATATACAGCAAGCTACCATCTGAAATACAGTAGAAAGAGTTAACAAAAATCCCCAGTGTATGTAAGGATAAAAATATATCCAAGGAAAAACAGGAAAATTGCAAGTAATTAGACAGTCCAGGGTTGATTTCCTTCCTGTACCAAACAATCTAGATGATTTCTAAAATCTCCACAGCAAATGTGAACAAAATTATAAGGCAGAAAAAGTGAGAAATAATTAGACAAACACATCTGCGGGATACTGAAACACAAAATACCTTAAAGAAGTTGAGAAGGACTGTAATCAATGTGCAGTATTGCGAGCCAGAGAAAATAGAAGCTGGTTAAAATGAGGTAGTAGATTTTACATTAATAATTAATCACGAATGTTACATATATACTCACCCAAAAATGCTATAAAATTTATATGAAAAATATAAAATAAAATATGCCACTATACTAATGAAAATAAATTATATTTATATTTATTTTCCTTATTGACGGGTTAATGAAATATGTTGTCCCTAGTTTGGCATTATTTTTTATGGAAATTCTGGAAATCTTATCTGGAGTTGTTACACAGTACTAAAATTGAGGAACATGGAAGAATAAACTTGGAAATGGAGAAAAAAATAACATGCATCAACTTTCAAGTGAACTATGTATACAAATCTTCCAATGCCATTTTAGGATAGGTGAATTTCTTAGCATTAGAATTAAGTTATATTATCAATCACAAAGGAATGGCCAGGTGACCAAAGTGAATATTGAAAGATATGATCACTGATACAATTGTTGGGTTTGTAATGAATGAGATCAGTGAATTATGTGTTCTTCTACATTGATACCCTAACCAGTGTTGTCCTGTTCATTGGATTAATATCTCTTTAACTTGATAATAATGGAATACTAAATTTATGTAACTTAGTTTCCTTTTTATAATTTCATCTTCAACAAATGATTTCTGAGAATAATTTTTGTGTCTCTAGTAATTGTCCTGGCAAATAGCTTTAAACAATAGTTTCTATTAGTTCATGTTATTTTGATTCAAAAATGGATTAAAAACCAAGCATTTTGGCAGAAAATTTTGAGATACAAAGCCTATTGAGTCCAACTGACTAAGGAAAGGATTCTTTGTGTCTCTTAATAGTCAGATATTTTCAACTCCATGTTGCAAGACATAGTTATAACTTCTAAGATATTGCATGGGTAAAACACCAGATAAGGTCTTATTTATGTATGAAAATATTAAATAGAAAAAAAACCCCAAGAACTTCAGTCTCATTTTATGTGTTGATCACTTTCTAAATAAAAAGTATTCACAAATATGAGTACACACTACTAAAAATGAATATTAAAAAATCCTAAATTTTTACTCACAACTTGTCTTCTATTCATGAAATCATTTAGATTTCATATAAATGTAGTTTTATTTTAGGTATGCAATGTTTCTTTGTATTCATAGTATCAACTCTCAAGATAGAAGTTATTATGGTGAACATTTATGTCATTAGACAAGCTTACAGTTTAACAGATTGCTATGAAATTGGATCTTATCCTTAAGCTGCAATGTCTGTATGGCCCTGATAATTTTCAAAATGCAGTCACTATTGTACCTAACCTTAGGAAATGAATAATGGATCTCTGGAGTCTTGGCTTCCTTTTTAATTTCATGTAGCTGAGGGCATGACTTTAGAAAAGTACACAGAATATGTCAAAGACTGTTGTAAAATATTTGGCAGCAAGATGACTGGGATAGCCCTGATACAGAATATTTTGCATGTAAGACAATAAACTATTTTCAGTTTTGATTTTATCTGGCAGTCGTTACTATAAAGCATAGACTTCTGACTAAAACAATATTTATGTGGTGACATAATACCTTTACCTATTATTTTATATTTATTCTGCATGGAAAAAAACAAATTAATCAAATAATTAGTAAGGTTCTTTTTTGTTTGTTTTGGACACTAAAGACACTATTAGAGTTAACGTACAGACATGCCAGATAGCAGTTTCATAATTTTAAATTGTGCTATTCTTTTATTTGTGTCTACCCAATAGTAAAGATCATTCAAGTAAAAATTTCCTCTATAAAGCAGCAGTACCTATTTACTTAAATAAGATGTTTTGATTAAAATTTCAGTGAAAAGCCATACATATATAACTGTATGATTCTGTATATACATGCATTTGCCTCTTTTCAGAGTCTGGGAAATGTTATTGACATGAAAGAATGTTTCCTTTGGTCACAGAAGTATGCTCATGAAATATCATGTCTGTGATATCCCCTCATTAGGGAGTTACTTCTTCCTCTCTGCAACCTTGAGGTTCTAATGACAGAGAAGATTAGAGTATCTGCTTCAATGTGCAGCAAGTTTTGATCCAAGTAATAGACCCATGATCTGAGAATAGTCAATCGAAGTACATCTCTTAGATTTTTCAAAGGAGTTAGAGAGTGTAAAGGTTTTGTTTCTGATGGAAAAGTTAGGAAGTATGAGACCGTATCTGTCCATGGTACATAAAATAAGCTGTAAATGAGGATGAAGTTGACGTTCAGAAAAGGAAGGAAATGTGAGATAGAGTTACTGTTGACAGCTTTAGAATGTCTGCTTAAAATGCTTATGGATGTGTTCTGAGGTCAGACTTACAAATGCCTTTCCTCGTATTTGATTTTCAGTACTGATAAAACTTTTCTCTTACATAGCTCAAAATAAGTTTCTTCATGCTCAACAGAAACAAGGAGTGCAATAAAAAGGGTTGAGCACAGACTAAATTCTATAATTAAATAGAAATGAATGATAACAAATTTAATTCCCTTACCCTTACTAAGGTATCACGCTGAAGCTAGATGACACTTGCAATGTCAAAAATCGAGCTAAACTTATATCATCTTATCCACATTTCTCTATTTTTATTTTTACTCTAATTTTTGCAAAAGTAAAAAAAATTTAATCTGAAGATGTTACCATTTTAGACTTCTTTTTGTCTTGATATATGGTGTTCATGTGGGAGTGATTAGTTGGATAGGCAATGTGATGGGAAGAATAAAAACAACATAGTTCAAAAAGCAACTTTTCCATTTTGAGGCTTAGCTTCAGAGTAACAATCCAAAACTATAATGCAAAATCAAATAAACGAACAAATAAATTTCCAACAATTTCAAAATAATAAAATTAGTGTTTCATTCAGTGACATAGAGTGCAATTTTCTTAAAGATTTATGACAGATAAAGTACACAGTAACACAGAAGAATACAGAATTTGATAGAACTGACCCATACATAAGTTGTCTCTGTCTCACAGAATTTCAGTCAGATATGATTTCTGACAAATCATGGCAGACTTTATAGCTCTATCTTTCATACCTTGCTAGTCATATAGCCAAATTGTCTCAATCATTAAACTAATATCCTCAGAAATATAAGCAAGCTAGAACTAAACTTTAAACACACTACTCTGAATCATTAGCTAGTTCCTTTAGATTTTGTTGGTCAAGTGCCAGTAAGGTATTCCATAAATAAATAAATAAATAAATAAAGTATTCCAACATGCCACTAAGGAATGTATTAACTTGCTTCAGTCTTACTACATGATAATTTTACATAGTTATAAATAAAAATATATGGAAATATCAAATACGGTGAGGAAGAAGCATAAAGGAAACTAGATATCTACATTAAATGAAGAAAGATCAGACTACTTTATTTCATCAAAGATAATTCTCAGTAATTGGTATTATTTTCTTTTGTTTTTATTTTTCTCTTTACTATTTCTCTGACTTGAATCAATTTTATTGGGGCAATTTGCTAGTAAAATACAAACATTCAAATGTTATGTAAAACGAATCTTAACACATTTGCAAGGCTAAATAATTACCTGCAAATCAAAATATAGACTGTTTCCTACACTTATCAGTTTTCAGCATGCATTGTTACAAGTGAAATTCTTTAACACTAGAAAACTACAAAGGCATTCTGTCTATAGATTTTCAAATTTTATCCACATAGATACTTACAATATCTACATGCTGGTGCATTTCTCCTTTCATTCAATGTAGTTCATCTTTCATATTTTTACCCAACATTCATTAGAAGAATAAAAACTATTTAATTAAGAAGTTGAAAGCACATGCCACGCTCTATTAAATTACAAAGTATTTCTTTTTTTTTATTTTATTTGAGCGAAGAAAAACAAAACAAACAAAAACTACAACAACAACGACAAAAAAAAGACATATATAGTAAAAACAACAAGCAAAGGAGACAAGCAAACAACTAGCGTAAATACACAACATTGCAGGTTTACAAAGCCGGAAGATAGAAGCTTGACAATGGTTGCAATTTGCGCATCGTTATCTTT
>RJWM01033944.1:0-20150 GCA_004363535.1 Dasyprocta punctata
TTTTAGATTTGTACAGGAGACAGAAATAACACAAGTATTATAAGAATAAGGGGTTTAGTGAAGAATTAGGAATTGCAAAAATGTGGGAGGGAAACGTGAATATGGAGATTGGAAGAGGTAGAGGACAAGAGTGGTCAAGTGTCTCGGCCTGCACTGCTAGACTGGAAAGAAAAGTGAGACTGTGTTGGGGTCATCTGAGCTCAGAAGCATCTGGTCACCAAGGTAGAACCATGAAGTGGGGTTAATAAAGGAGATGAGTCTTTCACACTGCCCCACCAGTCCGTGCCTCCTTGTCTAATGCCCTTATGGAAGACCACCATAGTATCCTAAGAATCATGGCTTCCACTTCCTTTCTGAACCCTAAAGCTTAGGTGAATTTCTCTCACTGATAAACTAACCTAGAACTCTTCAAGAGAGATAACTCTGGGACTAGGTCTGACTCAGCAAGAACTGAAGGTGTCACTGTGAAGAGATCTTAAACAACCTTAGAAAGAGACTCAGATTTTTCTGTGGGAATGCATCAGGGTCTTTCAGCTTCTCTTCATAGATGCCTGCTAGCCTCAGAATTCAGTCTTACCCAAGAGCTGGGATGGAAGTTCTGACAGCGAAAACTCAACCAAGTCTCTAATTTTCCATACAAATAGTCTCTACATCTTTAATATATACATTAAGGACAAGTGGTAAGAGAAATAATATTATCACTGGGAAGATTCTGTGTGAAATGTGAATATGTTCTAATGCTGAAACATGACACAGCATCATGAATCAAAGCTTCACTAAACTAGAGTGCAATGGGGTGGTTCGTGCTTTAGTAAAACAAGTGAAGACGATGGAAGTGTTGTGCAGCACTTAATGTGCACTAGTTAATGAGACACAATTATTAAATGTTTAGAGATTTTGCAACATTGTGGACCTCAACAGTTTGAAATTGACCATACTGGTTGTCTTAGTTACTTTTCACTAGTTGCAGAGACAAAATACCTGATGCCCAAAATTAGGAAAGGAAAGGTTTATTCTTACAGTTTCTCAGGAGTTTCAGTCCATAAGTTGGCTCCAAGATAGCGTGGCATGGCGGGCCTGCTGTTCATGGCGGCTGCAAGCTGCAAGCTGCTGGTGAGAGAGAGAGAGGGCAGAAGGGGAAGACCCACCTTCCCTTATGTATGTCAGCTCCACCCCTGGGCGGGCACAGCGCTCACATTGTCAATCAACAAACCAATAACAAACCAATAACTCAGCCCCATCAAAATTATATGAGGACTTGGGGGTACACTGCATTATCACCCAATACATTCCACCCCTGGACCCCCAAGTACTCATGTACATCCTTACTACAAAAGACATTTAGTCCATCTCTAAGAGTTGCCAAAGTCCTAACAGTTTCAGCACTGTTGAGAAGTCCAAGTCCCAAATCTCCTCCAAGATCTATGGCAAACTCTTATCTGTAATCCCCTGTATAAATGAAAACAAGGTTAAACACTTCCAACATATAAAGGCACAAGGTAAACATTACCATTCCAAAAGTTACAAACAGGGGAATACAAAGCATTGGAACCACAGCAAGTCCAAAATTCAGCAGGGCAAACATTAAGTCCTGGAGTTCTCTGCTCAGCATCTGAAGTAATCTGGTTACAAGCTCAAATAGGCTTGAGTGACTCCACCCCTGTGGCACTTTCAGGGGTTTTAACTTCCATAGTTTTCCTTGGACGATCCACGTTCCTTGGCTTTACCCTTACATCTTTACACATTGCTCTCTGCAGGCGAGGCAGAAACTGTCTTAGCCTTTTCTTGTACTTAAAACCAGCGCCACGTGGATGCCGCCAAGGTCCGCTGCAGGCTGGAGCAGTAGCCAGGCTTTCCTCTCTCTTGGCTGTAGGGATCGACTGCCTGGATCGCTGAGCTCTCTGAACCTGATTATGAGGAACAGCTTCTCTATGCCGCTGCCATTTTGGAACATGGTGTGGCCTTTGTCGCCACTCTGGGACAAGGCACTCTGTGGCTTTTTCCTCCGAGCAAACTGTTTCACTTTTGAAGGCCTGAGGCTGCAAAGGGCGGAGGCCCGCTTCCCAGGATGCCCCCAGGCCATCTTTTTTACTCTTTTGTTCCTTCTCAGCAATCAAGGTCTCAGTTCCATCTTTACAATCAACAGCTTCCTGGCCAAACTCATGTTTTAAATCGCCATGCTGGGCTCCTTGCTCTTTATCCACAACATAAATCTGGCTAAGAGCCCCCAACAAAAGCCAGGCCACCATTTCAATGTTTGGCTGCCTCATAATTTCACTCTGTAGAGTAATTAATTCTTTGCCATTCATCTCAGTCTCAGGCAAAGTCTCTGGGCATGGGCAAAACGTAGACAAACTTTCTGCCAAACCATAACACACATTATGTGGAGTCCAACACCCAATGTCGTTCCTCCCAGCAAAAATCTCCCGAGCCTGGTCTTTACTGGCAGGCTTTCTATCAGCCTTCTGGTCTCCTGAGCTCTGACCAGAATCTCCCATACAAAACAGCCTAAGCCGTTACAGCTCTATGCATGTAGACGGCATCTCTGAACCTTTCCAAACTTTCCCTGCAAGCCACTTCCAAAGGCTCTCAAACCACATGGTCAGGAATAGTCACAGCAATGACCCCACTCCTGGTACCAAATTCTGTCTTAGTTACTTTTCGCTCGTTGCTGAGACAAAATACCTGACGCCCAAAATTAGGAAAGGAAAGGTTTATTCTTACAGTTTCTCGGGAGTTTCAGTCCATAAGTTGGCTCCAAGATAGCGTGGCATGGCGGGCCTGCTGTTCATGGCGGCTGCAAGCTGCAAGCCGCTGGTGAGAGAGAGAGAGAGAGGGTAGAAGGGGAAGACCCACCTTCTCTTATGTATGTCAGCTCCACCCCTGGGCGGGTGCAGCACTCACATTGTCAATCAACAAACCAATAACAAACCAATAACTCAGAATTATATGAGGACTTGGGGGTACACTGCATTATCACCCAATACACTGGTAATATTTGCATTGTGGAAATTGCAAATGACTACAATTCCAAATTTATTTGCTTAAAGTTTCTGGATGTTCTAACATACATTTTGCCAGCTCCAAAGTCTAGACAAGATCAAGGTATTTAAGGAGTAAATTTCTGACTACATCCAACTTATATTTCTTTTGAATTCAGAAATGCTGACTTGGTGCTAAAGCAATTAATATTGCAAGCATATTGAAGAGAGTTCATTTTAGAAAAAACAAATAAGCTTAAGCTCACAGACAGCAGAGACAGGCTGCAGAAAGAAAGGGAATTAATAGAAGCAACTCGTAAGAGTAGGCAGGTAATATCTGGCTCTTTAAACTATATTTTATTTTATATATCACATATAGTTTCATATTGTGCTCCTTATGTAGATTTAAAATGCATAGAAGCATAACTACACACTACATATGTACTATGACATAAAAAAACATAATTAGATAATTTCATGTTAAATCAATTTGTCAGTGGTGATGGATCTTTCAAACAATGGTTTTGCCAATACAAAATCTATGTCAAAAATGAATAATTAGTTAATTAGTCTTATTTTTTCAGGCAGCCTATTTATATTTCATGGCTGAATTCCCTTAGCAATTTGCTGAATTTTGGGTAATTTTTCAATTGGCAAGTTACAGTTAAAACTAAAATGGCAGACATCAAATTTAGATGAATATTTTATATTTTTGCTTTAATAACTTTCCTACTGTAGAGCTTATAAACCATGACAATTATCCATTGTAAACATGGAACTCAGCAACATTTAGTAAATTTATAGTAAATTTTGTGTAATCATGAAAATTCAATTTTTTTTTTTTTTTTTTTTTTTTTTTTTTTTTTTTTTTTTTTTTTTTTTTTTTTTTTTTTTTTTTTTTTTTTTTTTTTTTTTTTTTTTTTTGCGGCACCGGGGATAGAACTCACAGGCTTGCACCTTCCAGACAGGTGCTTTTTAAGCTGCTGAGCCAAACTCCCGGCCCTGGTTTTTTTGAGGCAGGGTTGCACTATGTAGGTCAGGCAGGCCTTGCGCTCATGCTGTAGCCCAAGCCGGCCTCGAACTCACAACGCTCCGCCTACCTCAGCCTCCTGAGTGCTGGGATTAAAGGCATGTGCCACCACGCCCAGCATGAAAATTCAATTTTAAAATATACCTACTGTATTAAAAATGTTTTTTAGCCTGTTTATTGTTACACTCCAACTGTGGCCCTAGGCAACTGTTGATCTATTCTCCACATCTGTAGCTTTGTCTGTTCAAGATGCTTCACAGAGATGGAGCTATTTAATGTGTCCATTTGTTTCTCGCTCGTTTCACTCAGAGATTTACCACTGTAGAGCATATATAAGTATTTCATTGCTGTACTGATGAATAGTGTTTTACTGTACGTAATGACCAAGTCTTGTATATACGTTCATTGGTTGACAAATGTTTCAATTCAGCGTTAGCATTTGCTAATATGAATAATTCTGCTTTGAATCTACACTGCTTTCTGCGAACATAAATTTTCATGTTCCTTGCTAAGGGATGAAATTTTTGCATTGTATGGAAAAGTCATGTTTAACATTTTCAAAAACCATCCAACTGTTTTCCAAAACGTGTATCATTTTACATTCCCACCAACAATGTCAGAAGATTACAGTTATTTATCATCCACTCATACACTTAGTAGCACTCATCCTCTTGAGTATAGCTATCCAAGTGGAATAACTTTAACAAAAATTAGTATAATTAGTATGATCACCATTTCAAAAAATATACTGTGACTTGCTTTGTACACCAGCGTAAGGTCTATCCTATAACATATTCCCTGTGAACTTGAGATCTCAGCTTATGAACTTCTTTTCTGCAATATCCTAATTATATCAGTTGGGTTGAGTTGGGTAATATTGTTGCTCAAGTCTTCTATGGCCTTACTGAGTTTTCTTTTAGTTACTCTATTAAATTTTGAGAAATGTTGAAATCTATAGCTACCAAATTTGTTTTTTTTTTTTTTAAAGAGGATAAAACCAAGGAAAATAAAATGGAATAAAACCAATCAGAACAAACCAGTGTAAGTGATACAGGACTTCAAAACATTACAAAATTAACAATAGTTACCATAATGCCTCTTGTTGTC
Organism: Dasyprocta punctata; assembly: GCA_004363535.1. Taxonomy (NCBI): domain Eukaryota; kingdom Metazoa; phylum Chordata; class Mammalia; order Rodentia; family Dasyproctidae; genus Dasyprocta; species Dasyprocta punctata. Next base: position 5,119 of record RJWM01033944.1, read on the forward strand.
TTCAAAATAGCTGCAGATACTTTCATGCATAGTAAAAATCAGAACATAGTAAAAACAGAGCAGAATAGAATAGAAACAATAAAAACAAAGCAATGACTGTGATAAAGGACTTCCAAACAAAACAATAGTAAATCCAAAATGGCTACCACAATATATCTTGCTATCTTTGAAATAGCTGCTCATGCTATTGGATATAACAAAGTCAAACAAAACAAAACAAAATAAAACCCAACCCAACAAAACAATGAAAACAATACAGGACTTCAAAACAAGACAATAGGGAATCAACAATGGCCGCCACCCTCAGAAGGAGACCCCCCTAGATGTCACACTGCATACCACTATCCTCTGAATAGATGATCAAACCACTGGTCCTAGACCTGCAAGTTTGATGAAACACCAAAAGACCACAAGCCTCGATTTGCGTTTCACTTCAATAGCTATCATTGCAGCCTGTGTTTCACCAGATCTGTCAGTCACTTATGGGAGTGAGAGGTGGTGGGGATTGGTTCTTCTTGTTTGCCAGTCTGTGCTCTGGAAGGGGCTGGGGTATAGCTGTCACCCTGCTGGTGATGGCCCACACAAGGCACTGGTTCTCAGGGGTGGGGCTTGCTTCTTGGTGAGGCCTTGTTCTCTCCTACCACAGTCCACAAATGGAACTCAAACTACTAAATTGGAATTGCTTATTCCTCCTTCCAATTCTGCCTGTATTTGTTTCATGTACTAAAGGGTTCTTTTGCTAGGCATTTCCACATAGACATACATCTTATTTGATCTCCTTATCTTTTTATCATCATAAAATTCCTCTTTATGTCTTTAGCAATAGTTCTCATCCTAAAATCAATGTATTTTTTGTATGATGTCACTACTCCTATTGTCTTACAGTTACTGCTTGCCTGATATATCTTTTTCCAACTGTTTATTTTCAACCCATTTATATGATTGAAATTAAAGTATTTCTTTTATAGATAGCATATAGCTGGATCTTGCTCTTTATTCTCTTTAATTTCTATACCTTTTAAGTAGGATTTTTTTTCAAATTTAGTACAATTACTCATATAAACTGATTAGATTACGGCTGGCTGTTTGTAATTTGTCTTGTTTTTGTCATTTGTTTTCGTTCTTATTCTGATCTTACCTTTCTGCATTCTTTATGGTAAACAAATATTTTTAGTGCATCAGTTTAATTTCTATGTTGATGTTTTTGCTATGCTATTTTGATTCATTTTCTTATTAATTTCTCTAGCAATTGCAGTAAGCATCTCATCAAGAATCTACTTCAGAATAATGCTAACTTAATTCTGGTAAAAAATAGACAGTTCACTTCTAAGGATCCCTCCTTTTCACATTTAGTCTATTATTGTTCACTATATTAATGCATTTATATATGTTTTAATCCAATAATGCAGTATCATAAGTATTAATTTATATCTTTTACTACTTAAAGAATTTAAGGGGTAAGAAAAATATTTATGGAATTCATTATTAAAATCTTGAGATTTACCACTTATAGTAGTTTAATTTCTTTTAGTAGTTCATGTTACCATCTGCTGTCATTTTCTTCCAAGGAGTAAGAATTTACTTTATAATATTTCATGTAAGCCAGGTCTGCTAGCAACAAATTATCTCTGTTTATTTGGGGTTGTCTTTATTTTGCTTTCACTTTTGAACTGCAGTCTTGTTATTGAGAGTTCTTACCTGAGAGATTTTCTCCCTTTTGAGTTTTCAAAATCACAATTTAGTTGACATACAAAGTGCACACCATTCGTCATATTTAAAATACAATTCAATGGTTTTTTGGTATATTTATAAATGTGTGACTCAACTGCCGTTCCCAAATTCCAGAACATTTTTGTCACCTGAGCAGAAACTGCGTACCTATTAGAAGTCACTCTCCATTTCTCCTCCTGTCTCCAAACCCTGGAAACCACTGACTTACTTTACCTAATTGGATGATTCATGTTAATCCCATCATATAGATGACCTTGTGACTTTGTTCTTCCACTTAGCAGAATGGTCTCATGCCTTATTTATGTAGTTCCATGTATCAGAATTTGTTCAGTTTTACAGTTGAATATTATCCCATTGTTTGGGTATGACACATTTTGGTTATCCACTCATCTGTAAGTGGAAATTTGGGTTGTTTGCAGTTTTTGAATAGTATGAATACTGCTGCTACAAACTCATGTTAAGGTTTTTGTGTGGAAATACACATTTTCATTTTTCTTGACTACGTTTCTAAGAGTGGCATTGATAGGTCAGATGGCAACTATGTGGTTGGGTTTTTAACGAATAACAAAATATGACTCTTTCTCACACATCTTAAATATGTCATTCTGCTGCCTCTGACCTCCATTACTTTTGTTTCCAAATCCATTTTATTCAAGGATAAAAAGAAAGGAAAGAAAAAGGAGAAGGAGGAGGAGAAGGAGGAGAAGGAGAAGGAGAAGGAGAAGGAGAAAGAGAAGGAGAAGAAGGATAAGGAGAAGAAAGTGTAACAAAATTTCAAAACACATCAATTGGGGCAACAATGGTGCATACACTGCTTACTGTCATCCCCGTATCATTCATCCAGAGCACAAGACATCTGCATTCAATTGTCTGAACAATAATAGCACAAATCTTTATCTTCAGCGAACTCAGAGAAATCAGTAGTATAGCTATCTTAACCATTTTTTATATACATGTACATACACACATACATATGTTTTTTCTCTTGGCTTGAACTTCATTACTGCTGGTAAGAATTTAGTTTTCTACATTTTTCTCCTACTGTTTGCAAGATTTTCTCTGTTCCTGAGTTTCAAAGATTTGACAATGACATATCTCATTGTGAATCTCTTGATGTTCCTTATATTTGGGTTTTGTTGACTTTCTTGGCGTTATATTGCCAGGCGTTATGTTATTCATAATATCTGGGTACTGTTTCTTCTTGTTTCTTCTCTGTCTTCCCTCTCCCAAACTCCCATTACATATGTAGCCCTGTATTTTCTATTTTGCCTTGAACACTGGGAGCTGCTTTCATGCTATTTGTTAATATTTTTTGTGTTCTTCTGATTAATATTTTTAATTGATTCATCTTTAAGTTCATGTATTTTTTCCAGTTCATATTAGCTGCTGAGTACAGTTATTATAATATTCAATTTATGAATTTCCATTTGTTTTTTTCTTCTACAGTTTGTATTTCTCGTTGGACACTTTTGGTGAGTTAAGTTATGGTCATTGTATTTTCCTTTACTTTCTTAAATTGTTTTCCTCAGTTCTTTGAACATAGTGGTAATCGTTTCTTTGAGGTGTTTGTTTCTTACAGTACCTGGAGTCACTTGGAATCAATTCAATAAGTTAAGTAATTATATTGAAATCCAGAAGCTTTAGACAATAGATTTAGAGAATATATTGTGTCACCCAAATTTTACTTCATTTCCATGTTGATTTCTGGTTCAGTACAAGAGTTGTCTCTTGTCTGTTTCCTTTCATAAGTATGAAAGACTTCACATATACCAGGCAAAGTATGTAGTACATATGCAGCATATGGTACAGAGTAGCAACTTAAATGGAACTTTTCTAACCTATGTGTGCTGAACCTATGTGTACCCCATCCAGATCTTATTCCTAAGCATACCTTGCCCCCTAGAAATCTTCAATTACATAAAAAATTTTCTTGATTTTCTTTACTTGTACCATGTATGTATACATCCATAAACATAAACTTTTCTGTTGTTTTGTTGTTGATGTTATAAAAATGTTGTCAATATGTATGTAGACATCTGTAACTGTGTTTTTCCAAGCAAAATTATGAATCATTCTAAAATTTTTCTCTGGTGGTATATTGGGTTAAGGTTTGCTTATTTTCGCTGACATACTCCCTCCAATTTTAAATCCCCTTCCCATGTGAAAAAGCCCTGTTTACATTTTTATTTGATTATCTTTTATTTAATCATTTCCTCTCCCCTCCCCTTCCAACTCTTGTTCCCATTTGAAAAATATTTCCCTCCTTCCTAAAATCTCTCCTTTGTTTTGCTTTATTTCTATTTTGTGTTTCTCATATAAAAAACCCATGCAATATCTAAGCTTTTGTTTCCAATTTATTCTGTATAGCATTATGGTCTCAAGGTACATCCATTTACCAAGGAATCCTTACACATTATTGGTGGGAATGTAAACTAGTACAACTACTATATAGATCAGTATGGACATTCCTCAAAAAACTAAAACTAGAAATTCCATTTGACCCACCCTATCCCCTTCTAGAAATCTTCTCAAAAGAGTTAATGCTATCATATTACAGGGATGCATACACACCCATGTTTATAGCAGCACAATTTATGACAGCTAAATCTTGGAAAGAGCCTATACATCTATCAACACATGAATGGATGAAGAAAATGTGACAGTATGCACATGAGAACTACTGTGCTATAAAAAGTGTATCTCTTTAATTGTCTCATGACTGCTATGGCTCTTCCTAAAATTTGTAATTGTGAACAACACTGCCAAGAATTTTTTGTGTGTGTCTCACCATGCACCCACATGTTCCTAGAATGCAAATCTGAAGTATTACATGGTCTTTAGGTATGATATAAATCTTACAAGTAATGCTAGAGAGTTCTTTGATGCTATCTTATAAGCTGCAGAAAATGTTATTATATTTATTGGTAGTTCTTAAACTATAACCTTGTTGGTGTTATTATTACAAAGATTTAGCATAGTTGATAAATTTATGAATTTTGGTTGCTTTCTCCAGACAGAACTGGGAATAATAAGACGCATAATGAGCGTAGGTGGTTAGCTGTAATGCACTCAAATTGGCAGAGGCAGTGAATTAGAAGAAGCAATCACTCTACTGAATCCTTTGTGGGCATAGAGTGCCATATGCAAGGAAAATTACAGCAGCAGTCACGCCTCCGAAGATGTCGTGCCTTGACTTTCCATCATAGGAAATATATTTATTCATCAGAGGTCAGTATGAACGAGAGAGGACAGAAAAAAAATACTTGCTGGCTCTAAGGCAGGATGATGGCGTGGAACTGAATCATAATTTCAATTAAGGAGATCGCTGGTCATTCCGGGGTTGCGTTTGTGTTCACCTCCCATGGACTTCAAAAGCACAGAAATTATTTTGCCTTCTGGGTCAATTGCTCTGTCTACAAACCAAGGGGAACAGCTCCTGCTCATTCTTTTAGATATTAAAAAGGAAGAAAACTTAAATTTCAAGGATATTAAACATCTATTTAAGCTGAATGAGGTATGTGAAACATGTTAGAATTAGCAAACATAGAACGATTAGAAGGAAACCTAAATCATGTAGCGCTGACAATAAAAGAAACCACGGAAGGTAACTGGAATTGCTGACAGCACAGTGACAAAGTGCAGTCTATCCACCACCCCATTAAATATTGGAGGCTCAAACTCTTCTGGGGGCGGTGCAGCAAGACTAGAGATCACAGAGGGCTCTGGAGCCTGCAGCTGCATGCAAACTTTGAAGTTACTTTTGATGTTTTAAAAAATCTTTCTTTTGTTCTAAACCTTTGCCCTTTGTTGTATCCCTGCTATTCATCCTATCTGTATGACAGAAAGAGAGAGAGAGAGAGAGAGAGAGAGAGAGAGAGAGAGAGAGAGAGAGAGACTGAGATTGAAGGGACAAGACCACTGTAGCTACATACTGTTCTCCACCTAACTAAAATCTGCAGGTGGTTTGTTCAGCAGGATAGAAACTCAGATATGAGTTGATGCTATAGCCTGGAGTCCGACTTCCATAGCACAGCAGACTGGAGAGTCAGATATGGGTTTTGTTGTTGTTGTTGTTTTAATAGACTTCCTTCTTTGAGAAACTTTACTCTTTGCTGTTAAATCTTTCAATTGATTGGATGAACCTCACCCAGATTATGGAAAGTAGTCTGCTTTGCTTTGAGTTCGTCACTTCTAAAACACACCTTATCACAACACTTAGACTGATGTTTGTCTTGACCACTTTCGGGAATTGTGGCCTGGAGTTCACAGGACATCCAAGGAGAAACGTCCAAGGCCTGGAGAGTATCTCAAGCCCTAGGTAGACAAGAACCTTTAAACTTTTAGCGCTCACAAGTTGGTAGCTCTATACACATCATTCAGTGTTCACTAACAGAGCAAACTTATGTAAATTAATCATTAAAATATCCCCATCACAAAGTATTTGTGAATATGAGTCTGATTTCAATTATATGAAAATTAAATTTTCTGGTATTGTAGTTTAATGTCAATTTTAATATGCACTTTTGTATAGATGGAAAATATTGAGTTCATCAAATCAACAAAATTACTTTTCTTAATTACTCTATATTAAAAATTGCACAGTAAGCTAATTTATCAAAGAGAAATCAATCCATAGTCGATAATTAATGATATGTGAGACTATAAATAAGAGTATATGGCTTCAGATAAATGAACACTAGTACTGAGAATAAACATGAATAAGAATGAGACCTCAAAATCACTTGTTATATCTCTAGTACAATATAGTGAGCTTGGCACTAACAAGTTGAAATGTGATTAAGGTTTATTATAAGCATCCCTATGTTCACACTTCAGGTAATTTATGGAAGATAGCTGGAGCAATATTCTTCAAGAAATAGGAAAGTTGTTTACTATATATATCCAGCAGCCAGCATTAGAATTGAACCCAATATCATCTGACACTTCTTTGGAATTTTCTTCTGCTGAAGACTAACTAGCTTAGTAGAAGAGCATGGTTATATTTAACCAACTTCTGTTCATAGCATCTCTGCTGATTTCTTTGACTGATGTGTATTGTGCTTGTGATCTTTTTTGTTTTACCATTCATTTTAATTGTTTATAAAACATATATGGAAATTTAAATAATAGAAAAGTCTAGAATTTAATGATAGTAAGTATATTACTGACAATGTTTTTTAAAACTTATGTATTGTCTTGAAGAGTTTTGTGGTTCAAGATAAATTAAAATACGAGAAATCACAGGACCCTTCTTCAAGCACTGAGGGTTCAGTGCACCAGGTGAGCCAATAAAATAGTCATGACACTGAACATGTATTCACACTTGTATTATTTACAACATCCATATAAAAACTAAGTCTGCATCAAATTGCAGACACTATACTAGGCACCAGAGACATAAACACGAGGAAGACATTCTTCTTGTCTTCAAAGGGCTCATGGTCTGCAGGATGATAAAATTATAAATTTTTTAATGTAATTTAATTCTTGATAAGAGTTGTTCATTGTGAGAATACATTTTTAAAGTGCAAATATGATAATGTACTCACCATAAACAAATAGCAAACAATTAAGGTGATGGATATGTTAATTACCCCAAGCAATCCCTGCCTGTTATAGTTGAGTTCTAAAATGCCCCCAAAATCTCACATGAGAAAAGCGATTGGCTCATGGGGGCACACCATGCATCAGTGGATTAGTCCACTATGAATTTGTAGCTAACTTGTTGTTTGCAGACCTGGTTAGAGGCAGGACCTGGTTAGAGGCTGGTCACTGGGGTGTGACCTGAAAGGATGCATCTTGGCCCTCAGCTCCTCTCTTCCCTTTGCTTCCTGGCTGCCATGAGCTGAGGTAGCTTTCCTCTGCCGTGGCTTTTTGCCATGCTCCTTCTGCCTTGGATCCAAGGGATTGAACTCAATCCTCTGAAAACCATGAGCCCAAATCACCTCCTCTTCTTTAAGCTAGAGGTGTTGAGTATTTTGTCTCCATGATGGAAAAGCAACTAATAAACTATCCAATCTATATAGGAACCAAAATATCCTACTGCTCCTCATAAATGGGTAAAAATGTTATGTGACAATCAAACAAACAAAATTAATGATTTAAAAATGAGAATATGAGGAGATTGTGGATAAGATCTTGCAGTATCTCAATACTAAAAAATAGAATTACGGAAGTAAACTGCCTGCGAATCCTGTACCTTCTGGAGATACTGGTTCTGGAAGCCTTGCTCATTATGCTTACTCCTTATATATTAAAGTCATACACTGGGATAAAAATGAAGCTGAGGTAGAGACAGTGATGGAGAAGTGTGCAAGGAAGAGTTAAAGAAAGAAATGAAGAAGCAGAGAGAAAGAAAAAATGTATGTCTGTATTGCTAACCAGACTCCTCCCTGACTGGTTCCCTCCCAAGGTTGTTGAATAAGAATAAAGTAAAAATAGTTTCTTCTGGGTTGTTTCCAAGTTATTAGTAGGTCAAATACTCAACTGCTCATGGGGTCCATCTGGACAGAGTTAACAGGATGTCTTAGAGTGGCCACTAGTTGGTCTTTGGGCTGGAGGGTCAACAATGTGTAGGACTATCATCCTAATTCCCTGCACTCACAGAGTAATTTTGACTACTTTGTTATTTCTCTTTCTCTTTGCCTAATTGTTATGATGGGCCTAGAATCTACTTCTTCCAAGTTAATTCAGTTGTTGAATATGATTAAATTATCTTGATTCATTTGACTCTTGAGAAACCCTACCATGTCAAAAAAACTCAAATTTAAATGCAATATTTAGGATATCCTCAATGGACAAGAAAATAAAATTCTCTCTACTACAACCTGTGATTATTTTACTGATTCACTTCATTACTGACCACCAATTTGTTGGTTTACCTTGATAACTGAGGAATGCAAATTCTTCCTTTCAGCATATCCTCCATTAATATCAGTGATATTACTGTCTAAATAGTAAAATAACCTCATAGTAACCATAGCAAAAATGTGGTCATTTTCAAAAGTTAAAGAAATCCAATACCTGTAGGATTCTGTTATAATTCAACCACTATATTTAAATAAAAACTGAAACATAAGGTAAATTTATCCAAGTGACAAAATAGATAATCAGAAATTAAACAAGAAGATAACTTGGCTTGACTTATTTTAACATTAGATGTTCTAGTATCTTGATCATGTTCTTTCCTTACCAAGTTATTTGTTGATAAACATGTATGAGAGTCATTTAAAAATACAGTATGTGCTTAAGTTAAAAAAATTATTACAATATGCAGGAAGGTATACAGTATATTGGTGGATCTTGTTTCTTGATCCACTCTCCCTGTGTCTCTTTTCATTGGTGAATTGAGGCCATCTACATTAATGGTCACAACCAGCACACATTGGTTCATCTCTGCCATGCTATCCTCCTGCTATTGGCCATCCACTTTTCCTCTTCATTCAATTGCTTGTCCTGTTTGGCAGTTCTCTGCTGCTGCTGTTCCTGGAACCATGGTCATCTTTATAACTCTCTAGAATATCCATCAATACGCTCTATACAAGAAACATTTAACTCAAAAGGAAATTCATAGACTGAAAATCAAAGGAGAGAAAACAATTGTTCCATGTAACAGGAGGCTGGAAAAAAGCAAGAGCAACTTGCCCATCAACCACAGAATGGATAAGAAAGCTATGGTATTTTCATACAATGGAAAGCTACCCAGCTATAAAGTAGGATAATCTTGAGGCTCTTGTAGATAAATGGATGTAACTGGAGATCATGCTCATGGGTGAAATGGTTTGGATTCACATGGGTGAACACCAAGTTATCTCCCTAGCATAAAAAACTGAATGAGTTAGTGGAATTCAAAAGCATAATAGATAATATGAAAGTGATAGGGGAGAAAATGCCTGAACAGGGAAAGTGGTAACCACTGTTAATTTCCTTTTATCTTATTTTGAATTCTTGTGTCATTTTCACAAATCTGTTAGGTTTGATTTTACTCTGTCTTGTTTTGTTAGATTTTACTGTGTCTGATGGTATGGGCAGCTATTTTGAAAATAATGGGATGTATTATGGTAGACATTATTGATTTCCTATTATCTTGTTTTGGAGTCCTATAATGCTTTCATTATTTTGTCTTGATTGGTTTTATTCTGCTTTGTTTTGTAAGATTTTGCTATATGTGATAGTATGGTCAGCTATTTTGAGGAAAATGAGAGGCGTTATGGTAAAAAAACAATATGCAGGGATGTTTCAACACATGCAAATCAATAAATGTAGCACACAACATAAATAGCACCAAAGGCAAAAATCTCATGATTGTCTCAATAGATGCAGAAAAAGTTTTTGACAAAGGTCAACACTCATTCATGATAAAAAAAAAAAAACTACAGAAAATTGGAGTAGATGATCTTTATCTCATTCTGATAAAAGCCATCTATGACAAACCAATGACTAATATAGTAAATATTCAAAAAATGAAAACTTTCATTCTAAAATCAGAAACAAGAAAAGGATGTTCACTATCACCACTCTTACTCAATATAGTCTTGGAAGCATTAGCCAGAGTAATTAGACAAGAGAAACAAATAAAAAGAATAAATATAGGAAAAAAGAAGTTAAATTATCACTATTCACCAATGACATGATTGTCTACATAGAAGACCTCAAAATCTCCATCAAAGGACTTCCAGATTTAATAACCAAATTCAGTTGCATAGCTGGATACAAAGTAAACACTAAAAAATCATTCCTGTACACAAATAAAAAACTCACTGAGAGAGAAATTAGGTAAACAACACCTTTCACAATAGCATTGAAAAAACTAAATAAGAATCAATCTAACAAAGGAAGTAAAAGTTATCTACATTGGAAGCTGCAGTACTCTAAAAAGTGAGATTGAAGAGGATATAAGAAAATGGAAATATTTTCCTTACTCTTAGGTAGGAAGGACTAACGTAGTGAGGATATCCATACTCCCAAAATTGTTGTGCAGATGTAACACAATTCAAATCAAAATATCAATAACATACCTCACAAAACTAGAGAAAGCATTCCTAAAATTCATTTGGAATTATAAGAATCCAGAAATAGCAAAAGCAATTCTGGGCAACAAAGGCAAGCAGGTGGTATCACAATCTCTCATTTGAAATTATACTACAGAGCTACTATGGTAAAAACAGCATGGTACTGGCAAAAAAACAGAACAGAGGAAGAATGGAACAGATTAGAAGATGTAGAAACAACTCCAAACACACTCAGCCACCTTATCCTTGACAAAGGGGCCAAGTATGTTCACTGGAAAAAAAGATAGCTTCTTTAATAAATGGTGCTGGAAAAACCGGATTTCCTCATGCTGAAGATTAAAACTAGACCCATACCTTTCACCATACACCAAACTAAAATTGAAATGGAACAAAGACTAAATATTAAGGCAGGAGCATTAAACCTTCTGGAAGGTAGAATAGGTAGAACTCTTGAAGACATTGGTGTAGGCAAAGATTTTATGAACAAAATCCTAATCACACAGGAACTATCACAAATAATCAGCAACTGGGATCTCATCTTATTAAAAAGCTTTTGCACAGCAAAAAAAAAAAAAAAAATTAACCAACAGAGTGAAAAGACAATCTACAGAGAGGGCAAAAATGTTAACTAGTCCTTCCTTAGACAAAGGGCTAAAATCTAGAACATATAAAGAACTGAAAAAAATCAGACACCCCCCCAAATTTAAAGTCCCAATCCAAAAATGGACATCTGAAATGAATACACATTCAAATGGCATATAAGTATATGAAAAAATGTTCAGCATCACTGGTTATTCAAGAGATGCAAATCAAAACGATGCTGAGATAACATCTTACTCCAGAAAGAGTGGTTATTACCAAGAAATCAACCAGTTACAAATGGAGGGGCTGTAGGGGAAAATGAACCTTTCTCCATTGTGGGTGGGAGTGTAGGCTGGTGCAACCACTGTGGAAATCAGTGTGGACAGCCCTCCAAAAACTAGGGCTAGCTATTCCCCTTCTTGGTGTTTTCCCAAAAGATTTAAAAGCATCATATCACAGCAATATATGCACAGTTTGTAACAGTTAAATTTTAGAAACAACCCAAATGTCCATCAGCTGAGGAGTGGATAAAAAAACATGTGTTTTTTTTTAATACAATGAAGTACCACTTAACCATAAAGAAGGATAAAGTTGAGACCTCTTTAGGTAAATGGATGCATATCGAGGCAATATTCTTAAGTGAAATAAATCAGACACACACACATGTAAATATCACATTGCTTCTTTGGTGTGAGAAACTGAAAGCATAAGTAAGGACCAAAATTATAATAGATACTGTGAAATAGGCAGAAATTATTCAAAAGGGAAGGGGAACTAGAGAGGGAGGAGGGGGAAAGGAAGGAAGGAAAAAGAAAAAAATGATGAGAAAACAAAAAAAATGGAAACAAAGTTTTTGTAAATAAGGAGAGGAATAGAAGTTGAAGAAAGGGAGATGAATGGGAAAAAAGAGAAATCAAGATGTGTCATGTATTAGGTGCTAATTCCCTATATGATCATTATGTATATCTAAATCGTACCAATAAACTTAATTAAAAATTATTACAATAAAAACACATTGCCATAAATCCACCTTGAAATATACTCCCTTGCTTTCAACAAACTTATCCCATTTGTGTGGGATAAGTTGTTGCCACTTTATGAAGCAGTTCTGGAAGTCTTCTTTAATGAGTGTTTGTATGTGGTGTGATAACAAATATGATGAACCAATATAGGTGTTATCTGTGTAAGACAGGTTTGTAAAAATATTACAGTGTGTCCTCATCCACCTTATTCACCAGATCTGGCACCATGTGACTTCTGGCTCTTGCCCAAAATCAAAGTCACCATGAGGGGTAAACATTTAAAATGGATTCAGGACACTAGGACAGGTATGACAGAGCAACCAAAGACACTCATGAAAGTGGACTAACAGAATTGCTTAAGAAAATGTCAAGAAGGATGAGAAAGAAGAGAACAGGAATATTGCAAGCTGCACTAACAGCAATACATTTTTTACTCTAAGCAATGATTTTTCAATTTAAATATCCACTTTATTTTGTGATCATACCGCCTAACTCCCCTGAGTTTTCTCTATATTGTAGTCAAATGGGCATAGTCAACTGCCTACAAATAAGTATAAAATTAATAAGCTGACATTATAATAACACAGTAACACTAAAAATTATTAGTAAAACTAATAATTTGAAATTTAGTTTCATACAATAGTCTTATAAACAATCCTTGTATTCATCCCCTTCTGACCTGAGAAAGGAGTAGGAAATTTAATTTATATGCTTCATGTAAATTTGATGAAATAAATTAATTATGAAATAGTCGAAATGCCCCCCAAATAACAAAACAATATATTTCATATTTCCATTGTGTAAGTTTCACAAATCTTAACATATTGCTATACGTTCTTCAGAATTCTATCTTTGACAAAATCAACTCCAAAGCAGAGATAAGAAGATCTTTCAACATTTGGAAAGATTGGGTGTATGAATGTGAAAAGACAGACTGTCCAGAGCTGCAGAACTACTACCCTTAAAAGCCAACAGAAAGCACTTTTCCAAAGAAATGAAGCTCTTCCGGTTGGTGAAACTAACAATCCCTATTACTAGTAACACTGGGAAAGAATAGGGGACTTGTAGCCGATCTGTCATTGGACTGGCAAGAGTCACACAGTGCTGGTTACGTAGGTAAGGAATTAGAGAAGGACAGACCAATCCAGTCATATTTGCAGAAAGCAGTGGTTGGTAAAGCAGGATTCTGAGAACGAGGAGGTGGTGTAGCTTAGAAAGCTCCTGTGGTCAGGAGAGAAGTAAGCTTCCTTTGTATGTAGATCCCATGACTCTTTGTCAAAAGGAAAGCCCTGTGGCCTGGTCCCTGCTTCAAGGTACCCTTCTGCAAATGGCAGGTGGGTGGAGACTTTCCTCCTTAAAATGAGTCACTAAACACAAATTAGTACAGGCTCTACCATCTAACACAATAAAAGGTAAAAATAGAAAAGAAAAAAGACACAGAATATTTATGGAGAAACATTGGTATGAAAGAGAAGAAAAAAATTGTCAAATATCTTACTGTGAATTTAAAACAAGCAAATTTAATGAAAATGGTGCACCCTAAAACACAAAAGTTTATCACAAAGATAGAAAACTAAGGAACATATGTTTGGGCAACAAAAGATAATGATATGTGAGCCAGCGTGGCCCAGAAAGAACTGGAGTGAAATAATAAACCATGACATTTTATGTAATAAGTTTATTGAGGTATTTATTCATATAACAAATGATACCAGAGGATCTCCTTGCTGTTAGACAATGGAGAAGGGGAAATAACCCCATGACTCAAAAGTTCCCTACTTCAGAGAGTTTGCATGCTTCTGGGGGACACAGACAATATCCAAACATGCATGGGCACACACCTACCTAAGGGATTTAGCATGTAATGATAAACGCTATGAGAAAATAATACAATGAAGGGGATTGGTGAGTCCTGGATATTGAGATATACATCATTTTTACATAAGGTGGTGACAGTTTTCTGTTACCATTACAAATACTTGACATTATCAGCTTACAGAGAGGAAAGATTTACTTTGGTTTGCAGTCTTTCAGTCCATGACCAATTGTCTTATTGCTTTGGACCTGTGGCAGGGCAGCACAACATGGTGGTGATCATGCATTGGACAAAATCATTCACATCATGGGTGAGTTGCAAAAGAGAGAGGAAGGGGATGGAGTCCAATATCATCTACAAGGGCAACCTCAATGACCTAAAAAACTCCCAACAGGCCCATCCTTGAAAGGTTTCCCACCTCCCACAATGGCCACCCTTGAGATCAGGCCTTGGGCACACAGGCCTTTGGAGCCATTCCAGGTCCAGTGCATAGCAAGGTTCTGAGGGAAGGCCTGCTTAGGAGGGCAAATTTAGAGAAAAATCCTGAAGGGGGTGCAGGATAAAGCATGCAAACTTTGGGATTAATAACTGCCTAGTAAAGGCAGCAGTACAGTCTCTGCGGAGAAGCCTGCTCCAGGGACTAAACAAGGAGACTAAGGGGAGAGGCATCTGATAAAATTAGAGAGCTTCCAGGAGACTACATTTTGTGGAGCCTTGTGCGCCAACACGGACTTTAGTTTTAATTTTGGAATGAGAAGCTTTTTAAAGGTATGAAGCAGAACAGAGACATTATCTGAGTGACAGTCCAATGGGGTCACTCTCCAGCTGTATTAAGAATATGTTGAGATGGGGGAAGGGCAGGGCAGAAGC
>RJWM01033945.1:0-20139 GCA_004363535.1 Dasyprocta punctata
TCTTTGTCTCTTTCTAGAGTGTCTTTCAGTACTCTTTGTAGTGTTGGTTTGGTGGCCATAAATTTCTTCAGTTGTTCTTTGTCATGAAAGTATCTTATTTCTCCATCAATTTTTAAGGATAGTTTTGCAGGGTACATCAATCTGGGTTGAAAGTTATTTTTTTTCAGGATTTGAAATACTTCACTCCAAGCTCTTCTTGACTTAAAGGTTTGTGTTGAGAAGTCTGCCGTGATTCTGATAGGCTTTCCTTCATAGGCGATCTGTTTCTTTTCTCTGACAGCTTTTAAGTATTTTGTTCTTGTGCTGTATATCTGATACTCTTATTATTATATGTCTGGGTGAGGATTAATTTTGGTTGTGGTTAATTGGGGTTCTGTATGCCTCAGTTACCTGTATTTCAGATTCTCTTCCTGTGTTTGGAAAGTTTTCTGCTATTATTTCTGTGAATAGTCTTCGCAGGTCATTGGTATTGACTCCTGCTTTTTCATTTATGCCTATTAATCTTATGTTATTTCTCTTGGCATCATCTTGCAGCTGTTGAATTGTTGTTTATTGGTTCCTTACTATTTTTAGGAGATCTTTTCTTTCATGGCCATGATCTCCCATGCTGTCTTCAAGATCTGAGATTCTATCTTCAGCTTCATTTAAGCGGCTTTTCAAACTTTCCATGGAGTTTTTCATTTCTTGCATTTCCCTTTGCATCTGTTTCATGCATTCTGTTTGTGTCTTATATTGTTCATTCAGGGTTTCGATCATTTTCTTAAGTTCTTCTATGTTTTTATCTTGCTCTTCTTTAGAATCACACAATATTTCTTTAATAATGATTCTATTTCATTTTTTAGCTGAGAGAATATTTCTGATTTGAATTTCTCTATAGCTTCATCAAGCTGTTTTTTTATTGCATTTTCTATCATTTCAGAAAGTCCCATTTGTGTGACTCCCATGGTCTTCCATTTCAGTGTCTCTTGGGTTTGTTCTTTGTGGGCTGGGGGACTGAGACTGCCTCTTGGTCTTTCATTTTGTTATTTTCTTCTGGAATCTATGTAGCTCTGTGTCCTGCGAGGCTGGCCGGCGTTCCCCTGAGGTTCGCGCTGATTCTTGCGGCATGCAGGATCTCGGGACCCGGTAGGCTGGGTCCCGTGCGCAGCAAGGAAGGGTGGCCTCCCGGGGCGTGCGGGTGAAGCCTCCTCCTTAACTGGGTGGGGGCCTAGGCCTCCCGGTCCCAGGGAGCTAGGCAGGGCACCACGAGTGACGCGGACCCGACCCTGGTTCTGTCCGCAAGTTCAGCCCAACAGCTATGCCTGCGGGGCTAGCCTGGGCAGGTCCCAGGCCTACAGTGCTGGGAGCAACCCTGCTGGGTGGCAGGGTCTGCATGCGAGCTGTGGGATGGCGCATGCTCAAGCCGCTCCGCTGAAGAATGGAGCTGGAGTGCGCTCTGCACTCTGGTGGGGGGGGGCCCAAGCTCTCCAGGTCCCTGTAGCTATGTTGCTCAGTTCCCGGTGAGCAGCTCTGGGTTCCTGGGCTGATTTGGGCTGGGCTGCGTACCTCTGTGTCCTGCGCGGCTGGCCGGCATTCCCCTGAGGTTCGCGCTGATTCTTGTGGCGTGCAGGATCGCGGGATCCGTCTGTCATAGATGGTTTTTATCAGATTGAGATAGAGACCATCTATTCCAATTTCCTATAGAGTTCTTATCATGAATAGGTGCTGGACTTTGTCAACAGCTTTTTCTGCGTCAGTTGAGGTAATCATATGATATTTATCCTTGGCTCTGTTAATATGATGCATTACATTTATGGATTTACATATGTTTAACCATTCCCGTGACCCTGGGATGAATCCCACTTGATCATGGTGTACAATCTTTTTAGCGATTGCTGCAGTCTGTTTGTCAGTATCTTATTGAGGAT
The DNA here is from genome assembly GCA_004363535.1 of Dasyprocta punctata. Taxonomy (NCBI): domain Eukaryota; kingdom Metazoa; phylum Chordata; class Mammalia; order Rodentia; family Dasyproctidae; genus Dasyprocta; species Dasyprocta punctata. The sequence goes on from RJWM01033945.1 coordinate 1,908, forward strand.
TTGTGGGTCAGTGTTCATTAGGGAGATTGGCCTGTGATTCTCTTCCTTAGTTGGGTCCTTCTCTGGTTTTGGAATCACAGTAATGCTTGTTTCCTGGAATGAATTTGGGAGTATTGCTTCCCTTTCAATTTCATTAAAGAGTTTGAGAAGTAGTGGTGTTAAGTCTTCAATAAATTTCTTATAGAATTCAGCAGTGAATCCATCAGGGCCTGGGCTTTTCTTTGTTGATAGGTTTTTAATTACATCTTTAATTTCATATATTGATATTTGGTTTAGGATTTTTATATCTTCTTGGTTCAACTTTGCTAATTCGTATGTATATAGGAATCTGTCCATTTCTTCTGCATTTTCCATCTTATTAGAATACAAGTTTTCAAAGTACGTATAGATGATTTTTTGGATTTGTACAGAGTCAATTGTAATTTCACTCTTCATTCCTAATTGCATGGATTTGAATCCTTCCTTTCCTTTTTTTGATGAGATTGGCCAAGGGTTTGTCAATTTTATTTAATCTTTTAAAGAGCCAACTGTTTGATTCATTGATTCTTTGTATTTTTTTTAGTCTCCAGTGTGTTAATTTCTGCTCTGATCTTTATAATTTCTTCCCTTGTACAAGCTTTTGGTTTAGCCTGCTCTTCTTTTTCTAGAAGTTTGAGGTTCAACATAAAGTTGTTTATATGAACTTGCTCTGTTTTCCTGATATAGGGATTTACTGCTATAAATTTCCCTCTTATGACTGCTTTCATTGTGTCCCACAAGTTCTGGTATGTTGTATTGTCATTGTCGTTCAACTGTAAAAACTGTCTAATTTCTTCTTTAATTTCGTCTGTGACCCACTGATTGTTCAGTAGGGTGCTATTTAATTTCCATGTGTTGGTGAAGTTCTTGTGGTTTCCTTTGGCATGGATTTCCAATTTCATTGCACTGTGGTCTGATAGGATGCATGGGATAATTTCAATTCCTTTACGTTTACTTAAGCATGTTCTATGAGCCAGTATATGGTCTATTTTAGAGAGTGTCCCATGTGCAGCTAAAAAGAATGTATTCTGATGTTGTGAGGTGGAAGACCCTATAGACATCTAGTAAGTCCATTTGCTCAAAAGTTTGATTAGTTTTAATAGTTCATTATTGATTTTTTGTCTAGTTGATCTGCCTTTTTGTGACAGCAGGGCATTGAGGTCTCCCAATACAACTGTATTAAGGCTTATTTGATTTTTCATGTCCATTAATAATTGTTTTATATAACTGGGTGCACTAATATTTTTTGCATATATATTTATGATTGTTATCTCTTCCTCTTGAATTGTTCCCTTTATCAAGATATAGTGACCTTCTTTTTCTGTCTTAATCAGTCTTGGCTTAAAATTGACTTTATCTGCAAATAGAATAGCAACCCCTGCTTTTTTCTGAATTCCTGTTGCATGGAGTATTGTTTTCCATCCTTTGACTTTCAGTCTATGAGTTTCTTTTTGAATTAAATGTGTTTCCTGTATACAGCACATTGTTGGATCTTGCTTCTTGATCCATTCTGCCACTCTGTGTGTTTTGACTGGTGAATTGAGACCATTAACATTAATGGTTAAAACTGATATGTATTGACTTATCCTTGTCATGTCGTTTTCCTATTATTGGCTCCTCCTTTTTGTTTTGTTTTCCCCTTCCCTCTAATTGTTTGCCTTTCCTGGTGGATTCCTTTTATTGGGGTTCATGAAGCTGTAGTCCTTATTATCTCTTTCTGAAATGTCCTTCAGAACATTTTGGAGTGCTGGTTTAGTGGTTGTGAATCTCCTCAGATGGTCTTTGTCATGGAAGTATTTTATTTCTTCCTCTATTTTGAAAGATAGTTTTGCAGGATACATCAATCTGGGTTGAAAGTTGTTTTCCTTTAGGACTTGCAATACTTCCCTCCAAGCTCTCCTTGACTTGAGAGTTTGTGCTGAGAAGTCAGCTGTGATCTGATGGGCTTTCGTTTATAGGTGATTTGTTTCTTTTACCTAACAGCTTTTAAAATTTTATTCTTGTGTTGAATTTCTGGAATCTTGACTATGATATGCCTGGAAGTAGATTTTTTTTTTAATCATTGCTAATTGGAGTTCTATATGCTTCACTTATTTGCATGTCAAATTCTTTTTCTCTACCAGGAAAGTTTTCTGTCATGATATTTATGAGGATGTTTTTAATGTCATTTGTGGTATCTTCTGCTTGTTCATTGACTCCAATTAATCTTAAGTTATTCTTCTTTGTCTCATCAAGCAGCTTCTGGAATGATTTCTCATGTTCCCTTGCTAGTTTTGAGAAATCTTTCTTTTCTTGGTCACTAACTGCAAGCCTGTCTTCAATGTCTGAGATCCTGTCCTCACATTCGCCTAATCTGCTTCAAATACTTTCAATGGAGTTTTTATTCTCCTGAGTATCTGCTTGAATCTGCTTTATGGAATCCATTTCTTTCCTGTGCTGTGTTTCCATAATTTGCTTAAGCTCATTTTTTTTTTGTCTGTGTCTGTGTCCTAACATCACTAAGCATGGTGTGTATTTTGGTAATCTCTGTGGTTATTTGAGAGATTATTTCTGATTTCATTTTTTCCAAAGCCTCATTCAGTTGCTTTGTTACCACTTCAGAGAGACCTGATAGGGGGCTTTCAGATTTTCTAGCCTCACTGCCTCCTGGTTTTGCCTTTGGTGAACTGGATATCTGAGTTTGTGTCCTGTTTGAGTGTCTTCTCATTTCTTCTTCTTTTTTTTTTTTTTTTTTTTTTTTTTTTTTTTTTTTTTTTTTTTTTTTTTTTTTTTTTGAATTTTAATTCCTAGAGTGATACTTGTTAGTTGCCTATGGTGGGTTGCTTTATTGGTAGTATTAAGGCATCCAGGTGATGATCACTTCTCTGAGGAATCTTCCAGGTATAGCTGGTTCCTGGGCTCCGAGTCTATTGGAAGATCCCACCTCCCCAGTTTGTTAGAGATGAGAAGCCCCAGTCCCTGATTCTTGGGCACTGTACCTCAGCACTCTCCATGACCCCCAGTCAGTCTCAGTCCTGGACCATCGGAGCCAACAGCTATCTAGAACAATCATGTTGATTCTGGCTGCAGTGGCACCCACAGCACCAAACACAACCAACAAAACAATAGACTGAGCCAACCCCTGATTTACAACCCTCAACCATATAAACTGAATTTGTGACCATACCACAGACTGCAAAACAATCATATACAATACATCAGTTCACAATATGTCAGTTCTGTCCTCAAGGGTCAGGACCCAAAATGGATTTAAGAGAAGACAGAGAAGTGGGAAAAGAGAAAGAGACTATAAGTAGGTTGGAGGACAAAGATGGGTCCCACCAACTTAGAGAAAGCAATGTAGAAGACTGAGGGAAAAGAAAGCTAAAAGAGACAAGAAGTAGAAAAGAACAAAACCACACCCAGAAGGAGAGCAGAAACCACACTCACATTAAAAAAATAAAAAAATAAGAAATAAAAAGCTAAACAAAACAAACAAGGAAAGGGGGGAAAAAAGAGTCCACTTCCAGGATTCTCTCTGAATTCACTAATAGGCTGTGGAGACAGTGACCAAAATCATGGCGCTGCATCCCTGTAAGCCAGCAGTTGTTCACTGTTCAGCGACGGAGTTGTAGACAACCTTAGCAGGTCTGCCCTGAGAACAGACTCACTGGGCTCGCCACAGTCCAAGCAATTTCCAGGGGTCTGTGTGCAGCTAGGAGCTGCTGGAGGAAGCCAGCAATAGTTCTAGCTCTAGACTTATCTGGCTTGACTCCAAAATGGCTCCCGGCTACTGGCTCTCTCCTGCGGGAGGACCAAGTACTCTGCACTCGCTGACAGCCTGCACAGCCTTCCACGCACTCTCCTCCACTGGTAGATCACTCCGCAAAGTCCCTGGGGTCGCCAGCCACCACTGACACCTGGACCGTGTGCCCCCAGGCTCCAACAGCTCCCCTGACACAGTGAGTCTGGCTCCAGGCGGAAGCACCACCAGCTACTGCCTTCTTTAGTTTTTCTTTTCACTCTCTCTGTGGGCTTTGATTCAGATTTCAGACTCTTCCTGGGTCCAAGAACCCACTTCCCTCCTTTTTGTCTTCCTCAAGATGATATATTCCCACATCTAGATGGTGTCTCTCAGGCTGTTTTCTCCACTGCCTACCTACTACTCTGCCATCCTCCCAGAAGTCCCTAATGTTTTTTGAAAGACATCTACTGTATTTGTAAGTCTCCAACCAGACCTGACTCTCCCAGCCCCAGCCTACCCGCCAGCAGAAGCACTACTGTCTGCAGGGAACTCGGCTCAGTACAAGTTGTCCTTATCATAAGTGCAGGAAAGGAGATAAGATGGGACAAGGAATTTACAGGCCCTGGAGACACCCAAAAATTTACATCAGACACTTCCAAGGACCCAGCCCATTGAGATGCAAGATTGCCAGGAAACTTTAACCACAGAGGTCATTGGGATCTTTCCACCTAAGGTCCCCTGCCTTCTCTCTATCCCTGTGAAAGGGACGCACTTTTAGTTGTTGCTGTCTGTGCTCTCTGCCTGAACCCAGGCACAATAAATTCCATTCTATGTTGCCTTTCCCAAGCCTGGTGGTCTCTGCTGGTTACATGTATTACAGTATTATCAAACTAAATTTTGTACCCAGTAAAACTCTTTTCTGAAAAAAAAGATATATGCATTTACACATTAGAAAAAGAGTTTGCCACCAATTGACCTACAATAAAAGGACTTCTGAAAGGACAGTTATTCCAGGACAATCTGAGATGCGAGGTATAAAGTGGCAAATGTATATAAAAGATATATTGTTTAATTTGTAGGGGATTTACAAATGAAACACATAGTGAGTGTATATTTCAAAGAGTTAATCAAAATTAGTGTATTCTAAGTTCATGAAATTTTTTTGAGTTTAATATATTACTTCCCACTAGAGCTTATTAAATAGGAATGGAAAATTTTCAAGGGTAACTGTTAAGAGACTAGAAATAGAGTGAATAATTCCACCCAATAGAAGACAACTAGTTTAAGGGAATGTGTAATCAACAACAAAAAGCACATTCCTTGCATGTTAGTGGGGAGACAAAGGCATATGGTTGGAGGGCGTGGGAAATAGCATGAAGTAAAATGCAGTGTATCAGTACTTACAATAAATGTTTGTCAGATGAGGAGGCTTTTTGCAACTCATTTATATGTTGTTGTAATATTTAAACCTGGAGCAGATTGACATGGAACAGAAAAGATTTGTATCTCCAATAAATCTATCATAATTATATTGATACCAAATTTTTAAAACTAGGTTGAAAACTAAGCATCTAATTTAAGAAGTTAGGAAAATAACAAAGAATAAACCTATGAAAAATAGGGTGATAAGTAAACATCAATAAAATAAAAAAATAGATTCAACAGTTGGGTCTTTGAAAAGATTGTTAAAATAGATGTGATGTGAAAACAAAAAAGACACAAAAAAATTAATATAAAAGGCATCCGTTTATATCCTCAAAGGTCAGGGATAAAACAATACTATAAACATTGCGTACCAATACATTTCAAAATTTAGATGAATCAGAAACAAATTCCTAGAAAAATATAGTTCACTAATGGTGCCTCAAGAAGAATTAGAAAGTTTACATTTCCTGTAACAGAAAAATTGAAGCAGTAGTTTAAATTTAGCAGGTGAACTCTACTGACCTTGCAAGGACTAAATCATTCCAATACATAAAAATCATTATTAATTCCATGTCCAAGTTGGGTTTAGTCAGGAAAGCAAGAGTGATTTAACATTAGAAAGTCTAAAACTGTTATTCATCACAATAATTGAATGAAGAGAAAAAAGTATGTCATTAGAATAGATAGAGAAAGAAGCATTTGACAAAATTCAACTCATTTGTAATTTTAAAAAAATACTCTAAGCAAAACTAGGAACAGATTGGAACTTCCTTAACCTGCTGAAAGATGTCTACAAAAATTCCATAGCAAGTGTTATTTTTCATGGAGAACTTTAAAAGCATTTCCTTTAAAATTAGAAACAAAACCAGAAAATGCCTTCTGTTGCTGATTCTACTCAACATTGTACTAGAGTTTCTAGCAAATACAACATGACAAAATAAAAGCATATTTGGGAAGTAGAAATAAGATTACATTATTCACAGTTATCTACGTAAAAGTTCAAAAGAACCTCTTAAGTTTCATCTCTAAAATAATGTATAGCTAAAAGAGCTGGATGTAGTGGTACACACCTATAGTCCTAGCACTCCACAGGCTGAGGCAGGAAGATCGTTGCAAGTTTGATACCAGCCTGGGCTACAAAACAGTGAACTCAAGGGCAGCCTGAACTGCATAACAAGATCCTGTCTTAAAAAAAACCAAAAAACAAAAAGATAAAAGATAAATGTATCAAATACATTTCTATACACCAGCTATAAATATTTAGAGAACATGGCATTTATCATAGCAAGCACTATGAATAAAAGACGTATAAATAAATATGATCATAAAAATAAAAACCACATGCAAATTATTATAAAATTTTAGTGAAAATAAAGACCTAAATAGAGATTCCTAGATATATAGGCCCACTGTTAGAAAGATTTCAGTTCTTCCTATATTCATCTGTGGATTCAATGCAATTCCAGTCAATATGTCAGCCTTGCTTTTGTGAGACTTCACATACTAAGTAAAGGTGAAGAACAGCCAGATTGGTCAATAGAAGAAAAATATAAAGGGAAGGAACTTGCTTCGCCAGATCTTCAAGTTACTATGAAACTTATAATGATAAAGGTGGAGTAACCAATGGAACAGAATCAAAGACCCACACATTAAACTCATGGAATGATGATGTGTATCAGGTGACATTTTGAACAATTGGTCTGTTCAGAAATTGTCCAGGAACAGGTGGTATAAGGGGAAGAAAAGTTGATGCTGGTTCCCTTACCCACCCATTCACAAAAACTGATTCCTTTTTGTTTAAATATGGAAAGGAATCTTTTAAAGAAAACAAAATGATATAATATTCAGGTCATGAGGATTTTTTAGATACATAATAGTATCAAAAGAGTTTACTTTAAAATAAACTTGATATGTGTGACTGTACTAAAGAAATTCTGTCAATTAAACACACAAACACACACACACACACACTCGCACAAGGGTACAGTGTTAGAAGGAAAAACCACCAACTGGAAATTACAAACATAAAATTCAATAGTTACTCCTCCCAGAGAGTAAGAGCAATAAAACAGAGGAAATTTTAATGGAGACTTTTTTGGTGATTTGGGCAATAACCTCGTAAAATGCTTTTTATCTCAAGTTACAGTATCTTCAAGACTATTCTGGTTGATACGGAAAGGGCTAATGTTAATGATTACCTGAGATTTTTCTTCCATTTTGGAGAACAAAGGTGTAAGGGTTCTGTGTGCTTTACCAGTAAATCAGATGACTTCAGCAGTTGTTGATCTAAAGTTTTATGTCCATCCTTGGTTTTTTGGAAGGAAAAAACAAAACAAAACTAAAACTTGCAAAGGAGCCCCAGTTGTTTGCTGCCTTGGGATTTTATTCACTTACCGCATCACAGTTTGAGGAATCTTAAAAAGTCCATTTCACCATTTAAAATGACAGGTAAGCCGGGCGTGGTGGCACACGCCTTTAATCCCAGCACTCAGGAGGCTGAGGTAGGTGGAGCGTTGTGAGTTCGAGGCCGGCTTGGGCTACAACGTGAGCGCAAGGCCGGCCTGAGCTACATAGTGCGACCCTGCCTCAAAAAACCAGAGCTGGGAGTTTGGCTCAGTGCCTTAAGCGCCTGTCCTGGCAGGCGCGAGGTTGTGAGTTCAACCCCCAGTGCCACAAAAAAAAAAAACAAAAAAATAAAATAAAATAAAATGACAGGTAAGAATGACAGTTTGAATTTGGTTTCCCAGGAGCTGAGAGGCAAATCTGCCAAAGAGTCCAAGGTGCGTCTACCATTTGTACTAGAGCCTGCTAAAAATAACATACATTTTCTGTCTCCTGCTGTCACACCATGGTGTTAAATGCAGCTAATTTAATATTGGAGCAGGTCACAAAGGAGGGCGGTGAGCACTTAAAAAACCTTTAGTCACATTAGACCCTTGACTTTTACAATATGCCACTGTATGCCCTTTTGGAATTCTCCAAATTTTCTGGGACCTGCTTTTAACCAAAACACCAGAGCCAAGGAGCTGATGAATCTGACCTGAACTTGAGGATTAGAACAGTTACTCCATTTCCATTGAAGTATGCTTAAATAAAACACAATCCCACCCTTCTGCGTAACTTTCTACCAGCCCTGTGAAAGATTCCTACAAAGATCAGGACGCAATCCACATCTGCCTCACTTGGGGCACTTAACACTTTCCGTCATGTTATAATGCAGCATGTGTGTATTTTCTCTTCAATTTGAGAACAAAAATAACATTTAAAAAAAATTAGTATCATATAATAATATGCCATATAATTGTTAAATTCCTATCATCTTGTTTTGAAATTCTGTATCACTATTTTTTGTTGTTTTGTTTTTGTTGTTTTTTGTTTGTTTGCTTTTTGATTTTTTCTGTCTTTTATTTTTCTCTTTAAAAAAATTTTGTATCTTACTGCTATTTGGGAGAGATACTACATTTATGTAGATAAAATTCAAAAGCCATAAAAGTACACACGGTAATCCATAGGCTTGATGTCAGTGTCCCCATGAACTCGGTTCTTTTCCCCTCACAACCAGTGTAGCTACTTTCTTGGTATGAACCACACCAATCATGCATTCAGCCATCTATTCTTTACTGTGTCTTTCAAAAAACAGAAATGGTAATGCAGAGGAAGAAAATAACTTTTCTTCTGCCCATTTTAGGCTTATGGTTAGGGTCCAGTGATAATGACAACAACAGAATTAACAAAAGGAAATAGACAAATTGTAAGTTCCACTCAACTTTGGGAATCTTCGTAAAATAACAAGTGTTTTGGTTTTTTTTTCTGTAAACTTAATGAAGAATGGATAATCATGGTGAAGTATGATAGGACAAAAAAGGGGTTCAAGCTAGTAATAAATTGGAGGAAACAGGCCTATTTATTTACATTCTCCTTGACTGCTCTTGCTTTTTGGCAATAAAGACGTTCATCTCTTCCATGTACTAGGAAGACATAGCTCACACGCTGGTCTTATGACCCGCTTCAAAGAAAGATCAGAAAACCCTTCATAGGCTTTTATGACTGTTGTAGTCAGGGGTTACAAGGGAGAACAACTGCATACAGGACACAGAATTTATAATACTGTTTTATGATGGTCACCCAGAGTTAAACATAAGAAAGTATAGGAAAATCTGTCCACAACACTAAAGACCCAGAATATTCAGCCAAGGGCCTGGATCTCACAGCAATGTCCTCCATGAGTCTAGCTGAAGACCCAGAGCCCATGACAATGCCTCCCACAAATCCAACTGGACATCTAAGAGCCCACGATAAGGACTCACGCCAGTCTATCTTACTGATCTGTGCTGGGAAGGCTAAAGGTCCATGGTGGAAGCTAGAAAGTCTGCGCCAGCGGGGTGAAGGAACTGTGCCAGTAGGTTGAGGGTTCTACACTGGAGCCAAGAAGTCACACTCAAAATAAGGAGCAGGGCTGCCCTGAAAAGTTCCGCAGCCATCTTTAGCGATAGTGAGGTTCCAAGCTCCTCCGACGGTAACAGTTGAGTACAGGTCAGGAAGCCAGCGTGACAAGCTTCTCCTGGAGATTAAACAGCACACATCTTCCCCTCCAGAGCCAGCAAGTGATGCTCAGTGTGAGGAGCAGAGCTCCCCCTAAGTGAACACAGCCATTCTCAGTGATGAGGTCCCGAGCTCCTCAGATGATAATGGCTGAAACCGTACTGGGGAAGCCAGCATGACAAGCTCCTCCAGGAGAACCCACGGCTCAAAACAGAAACACTTAGGAGAACCCATGACGCCTCCTTCTTCTCCATGTCTCTATGCTGGCAACTTTCTTCAGGTAGGCCATCTACACTCAGCACCATGCTGATGTAATTCAGCTGGTGTTAAGTTGACCACCAGTTTTTAACCTGTAACAATGACCTTTAGGGAAGAAAGAGGAAGAGGGCAAGTTCAGAGAAGTGTTCCTGTTTCTGCCATTTTTCTATTTCCTTTGGCTTAAAATAATTCAATACGCCCAGGTGCCATATTTTCACTGAGTACGTCCCGAACCCCATCTGTAGCATACTAGATATACATTGTTCTGAACCTTGATTTCTTTTCACTTGATGTATCTGAAAGATTATTCCATATCATTCGTGTACTCATTCTTTTTAACAGATGCATACATGCACAACAAAACATGGTATGAGTGGTGCATATCCCTGTTCATATTCAGTTAAATTGATTCTTTGCTGTTACAAAAGCTATCCGTGTACATACATGATAAACAGGAGGGCATTGTTTTGGACTCAGCCTCTACCCTGGGCACCAACAGAACAAGCTAAAATTCAAATGGAGTTATGCTAAAGTTCACAAAGCTGAAACAAAACTCTTTATCTGACCTTTGATGAAGCTGATTAGAGGGCCAGATTTTCCCAAGCAGACCCATTTTAATCAAAATGACAATGCATTTCCCTCTGCATTAATCCTACACAAAAAGAAAACCTGAAAAGTCTGATATTAACAAAACAGTTATTTTCTTATTGTTCTGTCTCGCTGTGCTCATTTACAAGGAAAGTGACTTTAAAATGAGCAATCCACTTTTTGTTTTGTTTTTGAAGCCTTTCTCTGTCCATAAAACCAAAGCTTCCTCTACATTATGAACTGAAGTGTTGCCTGATTCTAGAATTGCAAATAAAGCTACTTAAGATGGTTAAACTCAATTTGTCCTTTTACATATGTAATTTTGAACATGTTAGAGTATGTGAGTATGTAATTTCTCCACACACTGAACCATATGGTATGTTATCAAACTTGAGATTTTCCTGGTGTATTAGGTAAAAATGGTACTGCAATATGCTATTAATTGTAATCTCTCATTATCAGTGAGGTTAGGAATATTTCATATGCTTAGGAGTAATTTATATTTCTTTTTAACTGTTTCCTATCCCTTTTCCAGTATGCTATAAAGGTGGAGTTTTTTTAAAAAATCTTGATTCATAGAAGCTCTTTATTTATGATATGTGCTGTATATATTTTATCCCAGCTTATCATTTATTTTTGTAAACTGTGGATTTGCTAGGCTGAAATTTTATTTTTATGTTGATTATATTTATAGAACTTCTGTGGGGTGTTAAGTTTAGAAAGGCCTTCTCCAATTTGAGATGTGACATACTTTACACCCTACATGTTTGTTTCTTCGACTTTTAGAATTGTTTTACGTTTTAATTTTTGAACTGCATTCTGGTGAGAGTATGAGATAGGGATTCAGACTGCATTTTTTTCTGAATGTTTAGCCAGTTTCTGCACATCTCTTATTAAATAAGATACTCCCCCACTAACTTCAAAAATACTGCTTTCATACAATAAATTCCTTTGTAGATTCAGGTATAATTCCTGGCTTTTCTGTTCAATTCATGAGTTCTTGTATAGAATTATTATTGCTTAACAAGTCTTTATAATCTGGTGTTGCAAAAGAACAGATTTATTCAGTTTTTAAACCAACTTCTTTTTTTTCTCTAGGTAATATTTATCTGTCTCGTAAGTCTGTTTATTCATTCAGTTCATTCAAACATTCATTAAACAGTTTTTAAATACCCAACATTAGCTGGGTGTGGTAGCCCACACCTGTGACCCCAGAGCCAGGAGAATCACAAGTTCAAGCCCAGCTTGGTCAATTTAGCAACTTAGCGAAACCCTATCATAAAATAATAAGGGCTGGAGATGTAGCTCAGTGGAAAGGCCCTGGATACTGAAAATAAATAAATAAACAAACAAGAATAACAGTCCCCATTCTTAGGGAGTTTACAAAGAAGTAGGCACACAGATGGTATCCAGTCCAAGTTCAATGAATGTCAAATATTAGTAGAGTTTAGTGGTCAAGAGTTTGTTCACTCAGGCAGATTACTTGCATTCAAATCTGATCCCTGCTACTTCCTGGATGTATTACCTTGAAAAATTACTCAGCCTGTCTGAGCTGTACATCTAAAACCTTCTGGGGTTGTTAGGATTGAAAGATATAATACACTTAGAATATCACTTAACATCAGATAAGTTCTAGGTAAGACCACCTCTTCCTGGATCACATTCTCCAAGGATCTTTGAATGCTCTGTGGGAGGAGATCCCACAGCCTCCCCACCCCTGCTTGGCAGGAGTGTTGCTATGGCCCCTGACCTCCCTGTTCCCTCACACTCAACATATGGTGGCTTCACCACCATCCACCTTGAGACCATGGGACCCAAGCTCATTACATCATTTATTCCCATTCATGTCTCCTGTCCCCAATCTGTTCCCAAACACTAGACTCCTACGTCATCCTCTTACCTGCATGGGATCCCCACACAGCTCTGGACATAGCCTTTCTGTCCCATTTTCCTCACCCACTGCATCTCACAAAACCTTTCCACTTTGCCCTCTGGAAGGCAGTGTGGGCACACCCTCCTGTATGTGTCACCTCTTGGCAAAATATTTCTTCACCATCATGCCTGTAGTCCTCCCCAGGGCTGGCTGCTTCCCCACCATCTTCCCTGTAGACCCAGGACTAGATGTGAACTGAGTGCTCCCTGCTTCCCTTCCATTTTCCTTTCCTCCCTCCTGAAACATCCAGGTTTGAGTGTCCCATTGACCTGCTATGTACCTGCTACTATGCCTCATTGTTGCTGTCATCTGCCCCACCAGTTCACTCGCACTCATTCCTTGATGATTGTGACTCTGGGCTTACTGTCACACTCCCCAGTACTACTTCTGCTATGGGTTTTAGTGATTTTAGTTTCCGTGGAGATGATCTTTTCAAATCTCGATGTCTTAATCTTTGACTTCCTCTCCTTAGTGAACTTGTCCTTCATCCCACTTCTACTATCCACTTTATTAGTCGTACCCTAGGCCTCATTGTTACCAGTAACACAGTTCTCTGTACATTCCATTTCAAGCATTATACACTCTGCTCCCCATCTCCATTTTGTGACTTATTCCTTCTGACACCCCAAATTCAGCAGTTCTGTTCCACGTGAGGCTGACAACCCATTGAATCCATCACCTGTTATCCCTGTCTCTTGCCACACTTGTGTTCTCACTTTGATCTTTGATGTTAAAAGTCCACAATTGAGTTATAAATACTCCCTCACATATATTCCCTCTGCATTACTCATCTTTTTCTTTCTTTGTTTAACACAATCCAAAGCTTTGCTAAATTCAACACTGCCTGCTGTATGTCAACACCCACACATCAGAGTCTCACTGGAGAAAAACACAGCCATTGCCGCCTGGCGTCCCTGTTAATTCACAACCCCACCCCCAAGGAGGCCCTAATACTGTGTCCTAGTCCACTCCCTCTCCTATTTTCCCTGGTGACTCTTCCATCCTTTCTCTCCTTTCCTTAAAATCCCAACAACTCTTTCCCATTTCCACTCCTAGCTTCATACTTCACTAAGAAGTATCCAGAAGAGAACAGGTTCCCACACCCCATCTACCTGGCCACCATGTCTGCCCCATGTGCTGACGCCCTCACCCACCCCTGAGAATGCACGACTGTTCCAGCAACCACACTCCTCCGTTCCAAACCCCATTCCTCCCATTCGGAGCATGACACGCGCAATTTTGTCCTCTTCCTCTCACTGATGTTTCCCTTCCTAGTGAATTGTTCTTATCACTGTATAAACTTACCATTGTTCCTCCTGTTAAAAATAAGAAGCAATCCTTGTTCCTCTTCTCTACAGCTGTATCAGTGAGTCTTTTTTACAACGATGTTTTTCAAAAGAGTTACCTTTTCTTCACGTCCTCCATTCTTCTCCTCCCATGGTCTCTCGAGTCCAGTCAGGAATTTGTTCCTGACACTCAGCTTTAATTACTCATCAGGATCACCAGTGACTTCCACACTGCTAAATCAAATGGTCAAACTCTCGGTCCTCAGTTTACCTACTTGCAGCATTTCTTAGACACAGGTGAAATGGGCTCCTGGTCTTGGGTATTGTTTTGTTTTGTTTTGTTTGAGACCAGACAGTGAAAAAGTACAAACACGCAAAAGTAAAAGATGGTAGGCAAAAACCCATGCTACCTCTCTCCCTGACTGAACAGTTATCAGTGCAAGTGTGGCGAGTTCTGTTTCATCTGGGCCCTGTGTATTTCGTGTACTTCTCACCAGACTATGTTGAATCAAAACTCAAACATATTTTAATTTATAAAGATTTCAATTTTTATCTCTGAAATATAAGCCCTAATTTTATTTATTAAATTGTATTGTATTTCATTACCAGGTGCTAACGTCATCTAACAGTGGAGTCCAAGTAGTTCAGGCTGGCCTTAAACTCACTGCATAGCCCAGGCTGCTTCGAACTCCTGGGGATCTTTCTGCCTCAGCTTCCAGAGTGCTGAGATTACAGGCATGTGACATCACACCCAGATATTTAATATTAAAACGGGCTCTAGGTTTCTAGAACACACATTCTCTTTCTCTTCTCCTGTCTTACTGATCCTTGCTTGGCCTTAACTGCTGCTTTGTTATCTTCTTTCCTCAAAATTTTATAGCTTCTCAGAGCTCTGCTTTTAGAAAGAATCAACCCTGCTATGAGGGAATTTCTATTGTTTTAAATTACACAGTTGTGATAATTTGTATAGCAGCCCCAGGAAGCTAAGACATATTTTTAATAGTTACTTAAAAACAAACCAACCTCTAATACTTTTCCATTTGAATTCAAGTAAAAGTCAAACTTCTTTCTGTTGCTTTTAAGACTGCATTACCTATGGCCTTACCTCCCACTCTTAGCCCTGCTCACTCTCCTGTAGCCACACAGTTCTCCTTGCTGGTCATGAAGTATTCCAGGCACATTTCTGCCTCAGGGCTGTTGCACTGACTGGCTGGTCCATCTGCCTGGAATACTTCTCCTATAGGTATCTGTAACTCCCCTAATCTCCTTCAAATGTTTGTGCAAATACCGTACCACCTTCTCAATGAAGTCTTTCAAAATAACAATTGCTGCACATTCTTCAGCCTTACACTGGATTTATTATTTATCACTGCAGTTATAAGAACCTGGCATACTTTGATTTGCTCATTTTATTATGATTGCCTTTTCCTACTACTTGAATGCAAGATCCAGCGAGAAAGGAAATTTTTCTTTCTGTTTTGTTCACTGGTGTTTTTACATTGTCTGGTAGAGTTGTGGTAGCTAAAAATTCACTGACTGACTGAATAAATGAGGTTACCCATTACTCTTTTTTCATTTAAAATACCAGATCCATTATGTTATCTGATACAGGGCTTTTGATTTGCTTGTTCATGTTTTTGTTTTACTTTATAATAGGAAATTTCAAACACACGAGATTATGTTGAAGCAAAACCCAAACATATTTTAACTTACAAAGATTTCAATCTGTCATCTCTGAAACATAAGAGCCCTATTTTTATGTATTAAATTATATTTCATTACTGCATGTTAACGTTACATAACGGTGGGGTCTGTTTTAGAAAGTTGGTACATGTCTTAACCAATTTCAATCCCACCACCCTCTCTCTTTCCTCCCGCTCCTGCTTATCCCATTCCCCATCTCCAAAAGTCTACTTCCTGGTTTCCTGAAGGGCTCTTTTTTTTTTTTCCCTAAAAGACAATATCAGTATCACGTCTAAAATCAATTAATAATAATTTCTTAATATTGTCAAATAGTTAATGTTTGCATTTTTCCAGTTGTCTCAGAAATGTTTGAAAGACTACAACAATGTGGACAGGTGTACAGATAAGTAGCATGCACTCTAATTTGTCAATATTTCTCTTTTATTCTACAGATTTCCCTTTTATCTTCTAAAAATTTAAAATTTTATGTTGAAAATCAGGCTCTGGAGTCTCCCACAGTCTTGGTTTTGCTGATTGCGTGCCTGCCTTCCTGGGTCACATAACATGTTTATCTGTACGCTGTACCACCTACAAATTGGTAATTTCATCTAGACTTTGGTCATCTCTTGATTTTTTTTTTTTAGTCCTGATTCACAGGTGGTGCTTGAACTTCTGTTGGGAGGTACAGTCTCTGTTCTGTTTTTGATCATTGCTCAAGTCCACTAATTTAGTAGTGCTTGAAAAAATAGCGATGTTCCATCATTCCCTTTTCCTTTCTCTCTTTTTCTTCAGCTGAAATACTCTTATGAAAAGAAGCCCTTCCACCTCTACTTCACATCAACTATCTATGTTCCATGATCATTTAGGACAGAGAGGACGTTTCAGTACCTATTTTCAATTACTGGTGTTTTAAGCATATTTCCAAGAGGATTGATGAATTGCTGTGGCTATTTTAGTATCACTATAAAAATAAATATGTTTCAAAGTATTTATATCTACTATAATAATAGTTATTGATGCTCAAAATATCTACTCTTCAACCAGTGTTAACTTATTTAAATTGACTTCTGAGTCATAGTGACACAATCCCAGGAAACTTTCTCTATTCCTTCTGGGCTCACATTGAGCATTTCCTCCCCTAGACTTGGATTCAGCCATCTATCCAAAGAACCTATCTTTTATTTTATTTATTTATTTATTTATTTAGCGGCACCGGGGATCGAACTCAACCTCGCACCTGCCAGGCCAGGCACATAAGCCACTGAGCCAAACTCCCAGCCCTGGTTTTTTGAGGCAGGGTCGCACTATGTAGCTCAGGCCGGCCTTGCGCTCACCTTGTAGCCCAAGCTGGCCTCGAGCTCACAACGCTCCTCCTACCTCAGCCTCCCAAGTTCTGGGATTAAAGGCGTGCGCCATCACGCCCGGCTCTATCATTTATTTAAAGGACATGACCTGTGTACTAGTGGCACTCCCTTGTTTCTAACCTAGTTTGCAGTAAAGGATTAACTCAGCAGGCCTGGATTGTTCAAACTTGGGCCATGTGAAGCAGTCTATGATAGCAGTGTGACGCGTGACAGCTGTCTTAGGCCATGCAGTGCAGTTGACCTCTGGAGGGTCATGCCTCCCCAGTTAAAAAAAAAAAAAAAAAAAAAAAAACTTAGCACCAAGACTTCTGTGGTTGGAACTGCCTCATGCATATTGCCACACATGGCTGGGAAAATTAAGCACTATTCCTGCCATACGCCTGGAGAGGACAGCTGGATGCTTGTGTCTGGTCTCTTGGACATTGCCCTATGCTTTTCTCCTTTTCTGACTTTAACCTGTTCCTGTAACCTGATAAATGGTAACCAGGAGGGTTGCTGAGTTCTATGAGTTCTTATAGAGATGACTGAACCTGAAGTTGGCCTTGGGGACCCCTGACCTTGGTTGGGAACTGTTTCTGCATCTCTTTACTATGCAGAAGTAGAAGATGCTTGTCAGTACACTCAAATGTATTATGGGTTTGTACTGGTATTCCAAATGAAATACAGGCCTAAAGACTCTTAAATTCACTAATATTGCATATGTATCTCCTTTCAGTCACAGCAAAATCCCTGGTTCTCAAAGATACCAAATAATAACTTCTCTTTATCCTACATCACAGCCATCTCAGAATAGCAATACCCGCTCTACCACCAACACTATGATTATTGAGGCCAACTTAAAGTTTTGTTTTTGTATTTGCTGTTGTTTTGTCTTTAGGACTGATCCCAAAGAGACTGATGGTCAAAGTGATTGTTTTAAAGTCATTTGCAATAGTTTTTCCTTGTTTGACAATGCTGCTAACTGGATGTACAGATATAATACAATCCACTTACTTTATTTTTGTTTCTTTTTTTTTTTTTTTTTTTAATTTTATTTGAGCGAAGAAAAACAAAACAAACAAAAACTACAACAACAACAACAACAAAAAAATGACATATATAGTAAAAACAACAAGCAAAGGAGACAAGCAAACAACTAGCGTAAATACACAACATTGCAGGTTTACAAAGCCGGAAGATAGAAGCTTGACAATGGCTGCAATTTGCGCATCTTTATCTTTAAAATGGTTTCTTACATTAACAGATATAGACATGCAAGATTGATCCAATCATATGAGTATTAATTGTTCCCGCTCAATAACGAATACATTGAGCAGTGTTCTTTTTAGTTATCTTACATATACACATATACAGGTTTATATCCCCTCCTCTTCCCTTTTCCCTTTCCGCCCATTCCCCTCCCAATTGTCTT
>RJWM01033946.1:0-20138 GCA_004363535.1 Dasyprocta punctata
TCCCAAGCACACGGCCTGGAGATGCGCGGTGTGAGGCCGGGATCCCGCTCCCAAGGCAGGAGTGTCACCCCCAGGGCCGGCCCCTAAAACCCTATTTTTGAACCCGGAAAGTGCAGAGCCCAGCACTAATCCTTTTTGAGACAGGGTCTTCCTAAGTTACCCAGACCGTACCCTCTTGCAATCCTCTTGCGTCGGGTAGAAAGCAGAGGGGAGACAGCCCTGTGCCCCGGTACCTGGCCCCGATAACTCACGAACAAGGGGCCCCGTGCTTTCTGCGCGGGCAGGACAGCTGTGGAGACATGGAGAACAATGGCTCTGGACTTCTGAAGAGCTCAGACCGATGCCTAAGGGGGCCTCTGGGACCATCGCCCCACCTCTCCCCACTCTCCACCCACTTTTTAGCTTCTTCCGGATTCTATACTGTACGTTTACTGTGGTTTTACAGGGTTTGTTATTTTATTTTTCGGTAATGGGGACTGAACCCAGGGCCTACGCATTGAACTATATCTCTACCCCTTTTAGACAGGCTCTCGCCAAATGGCTAAGTTGTCCAGGCTGGGCTGGAACGTGGATCCTCCTGCCTCAGCCTTCCAGAGTACTGAGATTCCAGGCATGCGTCTGTACACTTCCGTTGAGTTATAGTCACAGAAGCTCAGTGGGGTGAGGGGAGGGGGGGCTTGTCCGGCGGGCCGGCCTCCTCGAGGGCTCCGATGAACACTTGTAATCGCCCACCTTTTGATATATGTGGCCCTCGCTAAGTGGTTGTGGATAAACACTGACTCCAAAAGCAGGAAGCTGACAAGCGCCACTTCTAACCCACCAGTCTGTGCGCATCTCGAGGACCTAAACCACGCGGACTCGATCCGTACTCGGGGCTGAAACACCTGGAGGACCGCCCCTCTTTCCGCTCGCGCCCTCCGAGACCCGGGCTTCCGGCGCGGCTGGGCGCGGCTGGGTGGTGGCCGGGACTACACTTCCCGGCGGCCCGCGCGCTCGGGGCGGGGCCGGAGGCGGGGCCGGGCGGCGGAGGCGGGGCCGGCTACAAAGACCGGGGGCGGGCGCCGGGGCGCAGAGTTCGCGCAGCGCCGGAGCGGAGTACTTCGCGGCACGCTGTGCTCGGCGGGAGCGGCGCGCGAGCTGACGGGCCTGGCGGCTGGACGGGCGCCCCTTGCCGCCCCGCGCGCTCCCCACCGCCCCCCATGAGCGCAGCCCCGCGCGGCCCGGGGCCGTAGCGGCGGGGAGACCCTTATGCTGCTGCAGCCCGCGCCGTGCGCCCCGAGCGCGGGCTTCCCGCGGCCCCCGGCCGCCCCCGGCGCCATGCACGGCTCGCAGAAGGACACCACGTTCACCAAGATCTTCGTGGGCGGCCTGCCGTACCACACCACCGACGCCTCGCTCAGGAAGTACTTCGAGGGCTTCGGGGACATCGAGGAGGCCGTGGTCATCACCGACCGCCAGACGGGCAAGTCCCGCGGCTACGGCTTCGTAAGTGGCCCCGCGGCCGGGCCGCTCCCCACCCCCGCATCTTATCTCGGCCCGGGGCACAGAGTCAACTCGGGGCGCACGCCCAGCCGGCCGCGGCCGCCTCCCGGCGGCCACCCCGACGCCTCCCGTCCGCCCGCACCTGCCGCCTCCCTCCCGCCTCCCCGCCCCCAACCACGATGCGAAAGGGAGATCCTCTGTGTTCCATGGTTACTGCTAAGTTGCTGGAGAGGTTTTGGGGTTCGACGGCCACTCGGGATTTACTGTAGCGGCCAACGAGTGAGGAGCAAAGGCTGCTGTCTAGGTTGTGTTGGGGTGCTTTGGCTCTTCTCCCCTCCCCCATATTTTCCAGCAGCCGTCTCTGCCGCCCCAAGTATATATCATCTTAAGTAAAAACGACTTGGAGACACGTTTCTTACTTCCCTTCCAACGACAAGTGTCTTGAAATTGTCCCACGAGGAAATTCATGGTCTTTCCTGGTGGCAGGCCAGGCTCGGGCTTGGGGTTCACTTTTGTCCCATCTCCCAGGGGATTGTTTCTGTCCTTGAAGGCCAGGTTTCCCAGCACTTGAACTTGGAGGGAGGAGCGTGAGTCTGAGGGGCAGCTTACGGCAGGGTTCTGGGCTGGGGTCAGAGGGAAGGGGTCTCAAAGTTCCTGAGTCCCAGGCACCTTGTGTAGCGGGTGCCATAGTTCCCTGGGCGGAGCCCTCTGCCCCAACTTTTTGGCTTCCCCAGCCGGGCAAGGGAGCTCCTGACCTGCTGTGCTCCTCCAGGTGACCATGGCTGACCGGGCAGCAGCGGAGAGGGCTTGCAAAGACCCCAACCCCATCATTGATGGTCGAAAGGCGAATGTGAACCTAGCGTATCTGGGCGCCAAGCCACGGAGCCTGCAGACGGGTGAGAGCTGGTGTCTTCCTCCTGCTCTTCTCGGTTTCTATATTCAGCGTTGGTATCTGTGGGGTGGAAAAGGCCCCCCTGCCCCGGGAGTGGCAGTCAGCTATCATGTGCCCGCAGAGCTGGCACAGGGCAGGCACCCCCAGCTCGGGAGCTGGACCCGGAGGGATAGGCTGAGGAGGGTGCATCACCCGGTCCCCGGCCCGCCTCTTGGGAAGGAGGAAGTTGGCCCCGGGGCTAGAGATTGGGAGTCAGAAAGAGTGGCTGCTGACTCCCCGACTCCCAGGGCCCCTGGCCTGCTTTAGCTGGATGTTTGGGGGTTCCTAAGTGGCGGTGGCCTGGCAGGGGAGAAGCTGGTTACTCTCCGTACCAGGCTTGTATGGCCGGTGCGGTTCTGCCTCGCTGCGGGGGCCCCTCGGGCAGTGTCCCTCACTGTCCTCTCATTGCAGGCTTCGCTGTCGGCGTGCAGCAGCTGCACCCCACCCTGATCCAGCGGACTTACGGGTGAGTGGATGTGGCTGGTTTGGAGTGGGTGGGCGGTCTTTCGAGATGAGGTAAGCAGGCCGTGGGACTTCCTGGGTCTTGAAAGGCTGGGGAAGTGGTGGTTTGAAGAAACGTGATTGTGTTTTGGGGGTGTGGAGGGAGGGGGAGGAGAGGACCCATCACGCAAAGGGGTGCGTGCTGCGTGCTGCTTGCCTACTGGGCACCAACCCCGCTCCCCTCCCTGGTAGTGTGACCTCAGCAGTAGATGTGGGTACCTCGCCTCCCTGGCCTGGGGTCTGTGACAGAGCTATGATGGCCTGGGGTGGCAGGCTCGTGGCACTGTTAGGAATAGTGGACTGGGCTCCTGCCGGGCGCCCTCTGCCTTGCTTCAGCGCTGGACGGGTGGCAGCTTTGAATACAGCGACAGACGTCACTGGTTGGGGTGGGACTGGCCTGTGGGCTTTGTGTGTTTTGCTTAGGAGCCATGCACCGTACCTTCCACCTGAAAGGACTCCCACCTCCCCACTTTTTAAAAAAATTTTAGCGAGGCCTAGCAGCTGCCTGGGGAGCGGCCTGAGGGCCGCAGGGTCACAGAGGCCCCTGCAACTTGGTCAGATTTTCCAGCCTGTGGGAATCCCGCCCCGGGCAGGACATGTCGGTGGGTTGGGGGGCCGGCCGGGATAGTGCCTCCTTTTCCAGGGTTAGGTCCCAGCCTCTGGGTCTCAGCGTCTTGTGCCTGCGCACGCTGGAGGCGGCTCTCAGGTGATTCTGATGCCCCCTGGAGGTGCTGCCGGCTCTGCGGGGCTCGGGCCTTGTGAGGCAGTTGCGATGGCTCCGTGACCACCTTGTGGGCTGGTGGGTGTGTGTGAGCCCAGCAGTGGACCGAGCCCTGGGCCCCCGGGAGTGGCCTGGGCCCTGCTCTCCTGTGCCCTCCGATGCTGTGTCCTCAGAGGGCATTTGGAGAGCTACGGCGGTAGATGGTTGTGGGGTCACCCTTGGATCCACTTTGTCCATGTCCAGAGTCATCTTGGAAGGTATTTTGGGGCACCCCAGCTGCCACGCCTTCCCCGAGTTCTTCCTCTGGGGTTCAGCCACACGAGGAGGGCGTTCTGTGCTTCTCAAAGGCCCGCTCTGTTCTGGGTGCCTGGGCTGGAACTGGCACTGCTGGGGGGTCAGGGCCCGAACCCCAGGCCTGTGCTGCTTCCCTGCCCACGTCCAGACTCCGCCCTGGTCTGTCACAGCTGCCTCTGGGACTCCAGAACTGTCAGCTGGTGGCCCATGAGCCCTCAAGCCCAGGTTCAGATTTTGCTTTCACTGCTTACCAGGTGGCTCCATCTTGGCAAGTGGCATCCTCTGTAGTTTCCGCATCCAAAATCCAGGAACAGTGCCTTAAAGTTGCCTGGCACGGGACTGTGTACTGTGTTCCCCGCAAATGCCTTTTTCCGGTCCTCACGGCGAGCGTTTGAGATTGGGGCTGATAATGATTTCAGTTATAGACTAGAAACTCAGGCCAAGAAAAGTTAATGGCGGGCAGGGAGAGTAAGTGTCAGGGATGGGATCTGAACCCAGGACCCGGCTCTGGGACACATGCTCTCGGCTGCTGCTGTCTTGGTGGGGTGCGTGGGTGGCCAGGGCGCCTCAGCTCACCCCTGTACCATCGTAGTGCCCTGTGCCATTTGTCCGAGGGGACTTGGGTCGGTCACAGATCGTGTTGGCCTGTGCACCTGACTTCAGGCAGCAGTGTTTTGTAACCAGATCGGTAGGCTGGCCGCCTAATCCTGTGACCACAAAAAGGCCTCAGACTGTTGGTTGCCAAGGGGTAGAGACCCAAACAGGGACTAGGAGCCAGGGACTGTGCGCTTGTCATCTCCAGTGAGTGTTGAGCTGAAGCTCAGAGGAGGACAATGTCCTTCCCTGCTGCTGCCCAGGCCCTGACAAGAACCAGGGTGGCCCTGCCTGTGTGGCCACAGAGCTCCAGCTGGGCCTGGCTGCCTGGGTCAGCTGCTGGCTCCCAGCGCCCACCCTCTGGCCGGGTTGGAGAGTTGGGCTGTCAGCGTCCCCTTTGTTTCAAGAACAATCAGGCTTGGGGCACAGCTGGGCCTGACTCAGCGGTCAGTTTTGTCAGCTTGGGGCTGGCAGTGGGGCCCGGCCTAGCACAACTGAGGGCACAGTGGGAGCCTCAGGCTGGGCAGCTCAGAGTCCACAGGCGCGGGGCTGAGCTTCTCCCAGACTCTGCGGCCCCAGTCCTGGGCCTTTGACAGCTTGCGCCCACCTTGAGGCCTAGCCCATTTGGAACCCCTGCCCGGTTGGTCAGAAACGTCAGTCAGTGAGGAGTGCTTCTCCGGAGAGCTTTGAGGCTTTGTTTTCTGCCCGGATTCTCCTGTCCTCTTTTTTTTTAAGTCGAACGGGCCCGCTCCGGACCTAACTCTGTTGGCTTTTGCTTCTCATGGGCCCCAGCCAGCACTGGGAGAAGCAGGTGGGTGGGTGGCAGGCGGCTCGTGCCAGCCCTGCGGGCCTGTGTGATAATGCTGGGGGTGACATAGCTGCTGTAGACTGCCCGGCTGGGGGTCTCTCTGCCAGCCTGGTGGGACAGGCAGTAGCTGACAGGCAGGAGAGGAGGCGGGAGCAGTTTAGAGATGGCTTCTGGCAGCGGCGTCTGTCCGCGCAGGCCTGTGGCCCGCCAGGAGCCACGGTTTGTCCTGGCCTGGCCGCGGTTGGAGCCTCTCCGGGGCTATTTTTGAAGGGTCAGCCGCTCCTCTGCGGGTCACCTGGTTCTTCAGGGGATCATGCTGTGCACCTGCTGCCTGTTCACTGAGGGCCGGCTCTGCCTGGGAGGGGACAGGGTCCCCCGGCTGCTGTGGTCAGGGGTGCCCCCCGGGGTCTGCCCCTCCCCGACTCCCTGTCTGTGTGCCAGGGAGGGTGACGGTGCCAGCACCAGCTCACGGGGCCGCCCTGAGGTTGGAGTGCCCTTGGATGGAGCCCGTGGACCGGGGTCTGGCCGCAGGAAGTCTCGCGTTTTCCTGAGGCGTCATAGCAGCTGCTGGCCCTGCAGCAAGGTCTGCTGACCCGTCTGCCTTTGTGAAGCCAAGGCTGGACACGCAGACCAACCGAGGCCCTTGGCCCTGTGGCCCGGCAGCCCCGTGGCAGCTCTTGGATGAGTGAACACAGCGCTGAGACCAGTGACAGCCATGTGACCCTCTCCCGGGCCTGTGCCTCCCCACCGGCCCCGTCGTTTCCAACCCTGTGGGGTCCCCCGGGGCCTGGCGGGGACGTGCGTCCTCACCGTGGACGGGCCTTGTGTGCGTGCCGAGAGGGGTGACAGCGGGGTGGCGGGCTCCCGCCGGCGCGGCACCCTGGGGTGGGGAGGACGGAAGGAGCTGGGCCCTGTGCCCGGGCCCTGTGCAGTGCGCCCGCGGCTGCCTGCTGGGCGGCAGGGCTGGGATGGGTGCAGTAAACAGGAAGCCCCAAGGAGCCCCTGGGGACTGGCTGGTCCCGCGTGTGGAGTGTGACTGTGCTGATGAGCCGGCGCCCTCTGAGCCCCGTGGCCTGTAGAAGGTGGCACCAGTGTGGCACAACTCACTCCAACCTGATGTTTCCTGTGCGTGGTGACGCGCTTGGCTGTGTGAGACTCGCGCTAAGGGGACAGCCGGGGAGGACGGGGAGGCTCAGGAGGTGGGGCCAGGGCGGCTGCCTCCAGGCTGGCCCCACCACGGCTGCACGTTTCCCTTCAGGGCGTCTTGGGGTGGCCCCGTTGCTCCCCCCACCTTCATTTCCTGTTTGACAGCTTGGTCTGGAGCGGGGAACGGCCCGACGGGGGCCGAGCCTGGCCCTCCCCGCCTCCCCTGTCACCCGTGCTGCACCTGTTGTTTGTCCCTGGCGGCTGTGACAGGAGCCAGCTTTCTGGCGTTCTTGGGTTCCTCTCTGGGCCACAGTCCCTTGCCTGGCCTCTGTGGCCCTAGTGGGTGAGGGCCCCTCTGCTGGGGTTAGAGAGCCTGGTCTGGAAGCCTTGGCCAGGGGACCAGGGACTTGGTCTCAGGGAAGCCCTGACCCGGGCGGGAGGCTGAGGCATGTTGCTTCCAGAGCTAGAGAGGCCTCAGGGCTGGCTGAGCGCTGTGGTGGGGTAGCCCGGGCCCCCGCAGGGTGCTGTCCTGCCTGCGCTGAAGCCCGCGTCCTCTGGGTCAGTTCACCCTTCCCTTGGTGTCAGGCTGGCGTCCCAGGGGTCTGTGCTTACGACCCAGCACCCCTTGCAGTAGGTGGCACTGCGGCTGGAAAGACGGGGGCCAGGCGGAGAGCTGCAGAGGGAGGGGGTGGCCAGGGCCGGACAGTGGGGGCGTGGCTCCATGGGTCAGGGGACCATCCCGGCTCCCTCTCCAGTGCCTCGGGCTGTGGCAGCTGCCAGGCAAGGGCAGGCTCCGCTCTGAGCGTCCCTGTCGAGGCCGGGAGAGCTTGGGCTGCCGAGGGCCCAGTGGAGGCCCCGGGACAGCTCTGTCACCAGGAGTGAGTCCAGGGTGCCGCGTGGACCCGGGCCATGGCCGAAGTGGTGGGGTATGAATGCATGTTTTAAAGAGCGTTTGAAAGAAAGAGGAGTGTAGGAACATTCCAGAGCGAACAAGAGGCGTGGGGTGGGCCTTGACCTAGGGCGCGGTTGGCAGGATCACCCACTGGGCTTTGGCCAGGCTCAGGCAGTGCCGCCGCGGACGCTGGCGTCATCAGACAGGACATCTCGCTTGCTTCCGACACCTGCCCTGCCCGTCTGCTGGACCCCGAGGAGCCTGAATGTCCCCCAGCTCCTGCGCCACGGGGGATTCCCTTCAGCCCAGCCTGGCTTCCGGCCTGCCTGGCGCCTGCGCACAGGGCCCCTCTGTCACCCCCGGCACCTCCCGGCGCTGCCACGTGGCCTCCAGCCTGGTGGGGCAAGGCCCCTGGAGAGCAGAAAAAGTGAAATGGCTCATTTGCCATTTTCAGTGCTAACGCGGGGCGCAGGAAGTGAGCCCGCCTGGGCTGTGGCCAGGTTTTTTCACTGAGGTTTTGCTTTGAGTGTGGGGCAGGGCCTGCTCTGTCTGTCCCTTTGACACTGCCTACCTGCGTTTGAGTCTCGATAGCA
This sequence comes from Dasyprocta punctata, assembly GCA_004363535.1. Taxonomy (NCBI): domain Eukaryota; kingdom Metazoa; phylum Chordata; class Mammalia; order Rodentia; family Dasyproctidae; genus Dasyprocta; species Dasyprocta punctata. The sequence goes on from RJWM01033946.1 coordinate 7,963, forward strand.
GCTGCCCGTGACGCCTCCCCCGGGGGTTCTCAGAGTCCCGCGCCCTCTCCTGGGAGCCCCCCAGGACCCAAGGCAGCTTCGCCAGACTCTGGGGCATCCTCGGTTTTCAGACTGGAAGACTTAAGGCCAGAGCAACCTCTGACTGACCACACAGCTTGGACGATCAGAGCCAGGCTCTGGGCCCGGGTTCTTAGCCCTGGACCCCTGGGCCTCCACGTGGTCGAGTCAGCTGGGTGCTGCCAGTGCTGAGTGTGTGGGCTCTGAGCAGAGGTGACAGTGGGAGGCAAGAACAGGGCCGGGGGGATAGATGACACCAGTCCAGGTCCAGCAGGAGCCAGCCCCTCGTGGCACTCGTCCCCACCCCTGTTCCTTGCTCACTCCAGGAGTGCACGCCATGTTCCTAAGGACCGAGCTGCCTAAGGCTTCCAGTGCTCATCGTGGTCTCTCCACGACTCGGAGGCTCGGTTCCGTGGAAGAAGGACCCACATTGCCCCACCCCCGCCATGCCCTAGGTCTCTTGCACCTGTCTTTGCATGCTGGTGGGATTCTGGGACTCGGGGTGGCATCCTGCATCCTTGCCTGGGGGCTCAGTGAGGGACGTTTCCCGAAGAGGGGAAGAAATGGAAGCCTGGGGCTTCTGGCCCCAAGGCCTGTGTCCGTGGGGTCACTGTGGGTTCCAGGCCCTGGCCCAAGAGCCTGGCGTGGTCTGATGTCCACCAGTCTTGTTGACCGGCCATGCAGGGAGTGGGGGGACTTGGGCCGAGACAGGCTCCTGGATGCCGTGTGAGGTCCTGAGGTGCAGAGTGGCGGTTCTCCCGGCAGCCCCCGGGGTGTCCCCTCCCACAGAGCGGGGCTTCCAGGCACCTAGCCAGTGGACGGAGGCTGGCGGCCCCTCCTCGGCGTCTGCTGCCCCCAGCTGCGCCGTCTGAGGCTCCTTTTCCCCTCAGATGCTTAGCACCCGAGGTGCAGGGCTGGGACCTGGAACCCAGTGGTCAAGACGAGGACCCTGGCTTGTGGGGAAGGCAGACGGGACGCAGGTAAATGACCGAGTGGCCTCAGGTAACACATGATAGAAAGTTAGAGGAGGTGGGCCTGGAGCTGAGAGAAGAATCTGCAGGCCAGGGGAGCAGGCGCGGGGCCCTAGGGCAGGGACGGGGAAGCGCCAGGGTGGTGGAAGAGCGGCTGGGGCCGGGGCCGGGTGGAGGTGAGTGTGGATGGGTAGGTCGAGGCCCGAACGTTTGGGAAGCCACACTGGGGGCAGCTGACTTTGATTCTGGGCAGTGAGAGGCGCTGGAAGCTTCTGGCCCCAGGAGCAGTGTCCTGAGAGCTTAACGTGACCCTGCCAGCCGGGGGGTGAAGGGCTTGCTGTGGCTCCCGAGGAACGTGGGGGGCTGCTGGCTGGTCCAGTGGGCTCTTCATTGCCACAGAGGGCGTGGTGAGTCCTGTGGTGGCCAGCAGGCAAGCTTGTGCACGGCCACTGTCTGTGAGGCTTGGTGGCAGGTGGGCAGCTGATGCCCGGACCCATGCCCTTTCCCGTGATGCCAGTGGTCATGGTACTTCCCTGGGGTCGAGGGCTGCTGCAGAGGCTGCAGGGTACACACCCCTCCTTCCCTGCTGTAGGCAGTGGGGACCCCGCCCTGGGGCCAGACAGGTTACACACTGGGTCTCTCTCTCTCCCGGAGGAGCTGAGTGGGTTTCAGTCAGTGTGCCCGTGTGCGTCCGGTACGCATCGTGTACCCTGGGTCTGTCCTTCCTGCCCTCTGTGGGCCTGTGGTTGTAGCACCGATGGCAGCCTGCACAGAGCTCTCAGCCCGGGTGCGTGTGAGCGTAGTGTGGGGCTGACCTGGCCAGGGTAGGATGGCGGCAGTGACCTGGCCTCTGCCCACGGATGCCGGGTGCTCCCTGCATCCTGTCCGGCCCCCAGTTGTGCCAACTAGAAACGTCTGGGACAGTACCCAGCGTCCCTGGGGACGCGGGCGCCGTGGTGTTCCCGCAGTGGACTCGGGACGGTGGCTGTGCACACGAGGAAGTAGAGGTTGGAGGCCTGGGCGTTATCCAAGTGCAGGGGAGAGACCCTGGGACCCCGTCCCCACCACCCCACTTTGCAGCTCCTCCCACCTTGGCTCTGGATCGGGTTCCTGCCCCAGCCTGGGCCTCAGCAGGCAGCAGAATCTGCGCCATCCCTGGCTCCTTTGGTTTTGTCCCAGGCTGCGCCCCAGCAGATGGACGCGGGTGCATGGCTCTGTTGCTTTGCGACTGCGCAGGGCACCAGCCCTCTCTGAGTCTCCTTCCCTCTGGGAATCGGAGCCAGAGCAGTGCCTCACCTGTGGCTCCGAGGACGCTTCAGAAGGTGGCCGGGGCTTTCACACGCACAGTGTCCCCGAGGGTCAGGGTCACGGGGTCAGGGTCATGGGGACACAGCAGCTCCTTGGTGACTGGGGTACTGCACCCCCGCCCCTGGGGCCGTGAACATTGGGGTCCTGGTGGGGGAGGCAGCGGTCTGGGGAGGGGCGAGGCTGGGCAGGGGCGAGCCTGGGCGTGCATGATGGGACCACAGAGGGCATGCTGGGTAGCAGCCCAGGGCTTGTCCGGCCCACATTCTGACGGGTGCGTAGCCTGGGGTGGGGTCTGCTGCCTGGGGGTGCCCCACCTTCATTTGGAGAAGTTCCCAGCGTGCCACTTTTACGGGGGCTTCTGAGATTCGGAGTAGGGGTTCCCACAGGCGTGGGGGTGCTGGGGGCGCCAGGGCCGCAGGCCAGGTGCAGTGTGGATCAGCTTTGCTGCGTGCGCGTGCCCCCGACTCCCACGGGTATGCTAGTGGGCAGCAGGCCTGGTGGCAGGGCCTGAGTCCCGGGGGCGTGGGATGGGACTGGGCTGCGGTGGGAAAGGCTTGAGTGTCAGGGGCCCCAGCAGGGTGCGGCCTGGGCGGTGTGGGGTGGAGGCTGCCCTGTGCGGGGTCGGCTGTGGCACTGAGGTTTGGGGATCTGGGGTGGCCCGGCGCCTCGCCCCATGCTCGCTCGCTCCTCTTCAGCCCCTCCCTGCTGTGCGCTCTGCCCGCTCCTGCGGCCCACGGTCCCCGTGCAGCCCTGTGGATGTCCCTTCCTCTGAGCAGGAAGTCCCCCTGCCCTCCTCCTGCGGTCTCCTGCCCGCCGCCTTGGGTCTTCTGAGAAGCTGTGGTTACCGGCTGGCGTGTTCCTGTGCTTCCCTCATTGGGGCAAAGCCAGGCGCTCTGCTCGGGCCGCGCCGGGGCAGGCATGTGAGGTGTCCGGAGGAGCCTGAGATCTGAACCCAGGACCGGTGCTGTTCAAGCCCTGCACTTCCTTGGAGGAGTCAGATTGGGGCAGAGCGAGGGCCGGCTGTGGGCCTCCCGGCAGAGGCCTCCCGACCTCCGGCCAGCTGCTGCCCGAGGTCCCCATGCGGAGGTAGGGGCGCGGCTTGCTGCCTGCACCACGTGTCCTCGTGGTAGTGGTAAGGATGACGCCCTGGTCAGGGGGAGCCCTCAGGCCTGGACGTACTGTACCCCCAGGTGTTTGCAGCCAGCCTCACCCCTGGCAGTGGTGGCCCCCAAACCCCAGTATTGGTGCCCTGCTCTGCCCACACGGTCTGCCTGGTAGGCCCCTCATGGCGCGGGGTTGGTTCCTCTGTGTGTGCGTGTGTGTGTCTGTGTGTGTTTACAGTGGTAAACTCTGCATCACATGGAGCCCACCGCCCCGGGCCCATTCCAACACGCGTTCAGTACCTTCACAGCCCCGTGGCCAGTGCCGCTTCCAATTCTGGGCCTTTTCCGTCATCCCAGGAGGAAGCACTGAGCCGTCCTTCGCTTTCCCTTTTGTGTTGCTCCTGGCGATCACTAATCTTTTCATCTCCCTGGATTTGTCTGCTCTGGGCATCTCATATAAATGGACTTGCACGTCACGACGCGGCCTTTGGCGTCCGGCTTGTCATGTAGTGCGCCGTTTTTGAAGCTCACCTGTGTTCGAAGCACGCTCTCCCTCTTTACGACCGCCTAAGATTCCATCTTGTGGATGGAGCCTCCGTCATCCGGTCAGGCGTGCGTGGCTGTGTGCCTGTTCCTCCTCCCTTGGTCTCCTGACCAGCGTTATTTTGTTATTTTTAATTATGCTCATTGCCTTGGTTACTTTTTCTTGTTGCTGAGGCAGAATACCCAACACCCGAAGTTAAAGAGGAAAGGTTTGTTTCTTTTCACGTTAGATTTTATTGGTATGTTTTACACATATATACATAATGATCACATTAATCGTAGAGAACTTGCATCTGTCCCTGATATAATTCGCGTTTTTTCCCACTCTCCTACCCTCCCTTCAACCCCTCCTCCCCTCCCCATTTACAAAGCTTTGTTTCTGTGTTTTCTTTTTTTTTTTCACTTTTCCCTGCTTTCCTTTCCCCCTTCCCGTGCCCCTCCACATTTGAACATTTTTGTCTTGTTTTTCAAAACACATTTTGGCCCTTATTTACCCTGGGAAAGGGTTATGAGGCTCACAGTTTCTAGAAGCTTCAGTCCATTGTCAGCTGGCTCCAAGGCAGAGTGGCATGGCATGGGCCGACCCCAGCTCTTACCCAGGCCGCTTAGCGTGGGCAGCACTCACACCCTTAGTCCTGGTGCCCTCGAGCCCAGCATCGCGCTGTGAATCAGTCACACCCTCCCTGGAGGGAGCCACTCTGAAAACCGCCCCCCATGACCGCAGGAGGCTTTGGAGGGACATCTCAACACAGCCGTAGCACCTGTGAACCTGTCATCCACGTGAAGATGGTCAGACCCATGTGGAACTGGCCCCCCAAGACTGTCTCTACCTCCTTGGCATTCGTGGTGGTGTATCACAGGAGGCTTCTTGGGGACCCGTGAATGGGGCAGCTCTGTGGGAATGGCCTCACCCCGCTTCCGGCCGGCAGTCCGCCCCGGAGCCTGAGCAGCGGGCGTCTCAGTCTGCACCTCCGTGCTGCGGGCGGGGCGGCGACCTCTGGGTTCACCCTGCAGCGGCCTGAGGGGCGTCGGGCAGGCTCTGTCCTAGGCCCTGCCCCATGGGCACGTGGTTACTCATTCCCTGCTCGGGGACCGGCTAAGCGCTCCTGTCTGGGGCTGTGGGCTCCGGTCCCAGGGAGGAGGATGCTGCGGTGCCGAGCTCTCCAGAGGGCTGTCCCAGGTTCTGCTCCTGCCCAGCGGGTGAGCGAGGAAGGAACTGCCCTCCTTTCTCTCCGGAGTCTGGGCAGGCGCAGTGAACCCCAGGGGTAGTGAGGTCACGGCATGGGACTGACACAGTTGCTGCTGTGGTGGGGGCTGCTCCTGCAGGGGGGCCGCTCTCGCTTGCAGAGCCAGCGTCCCAGGCGCTGTGGGCGGTGGCGCTGGGCATCGTGTCGGGCCGAGCCGTGGGGTGAGCGCTGGCCCCTGGCCTCTGTGACCACGGGGGAGGCTGTTCTCGTTGTCAGCCACGTGGGCGCTCACACCGCACAGGCTCGCGCCACGGAGGACTCGGGGGGCTGGGGAGCCGGGCGCTCGCACCCTGACGCTCTGCTTGGCCCGCAGGCTGACCCCCCACTACATCTACCCGCAAGCCATCGTGCAGCCCAGCGTGGTGATCCCGGCCGCCCCCGTCCCGCCGCTGACCTCGCCCTACATCGAGTACACGCCTGCCAGCCCCGCCTACGCCCAGTACCCTCCGACCACCTACGACCAGTATCCCTATGCCGCCTCGCCTGCCACGGCCACCAGCTTCGTGGGCTACGGCTACCCGGCCGCCCTGCCGCAGGCCCTCTCCGCCGCCGCCCCCGCGGGCACCGCCTTCGTGCAGTACCAGGCGCCGCAGCTGCCGCCGGACAGGATGCAGTGAGCCCGGCCAAGTGGGGCCGGGGGGCCGCCAGCACCTGAGTCCCCAGAGGCCCCGTGGGTGCTGCCCCAGCCCCGGGGCGGCCGAGAGAGGGTCTCGCTGCACATCCAGGCCTTGTCGTGCCTTGCGGGGGACTTGGAGAGGAGAGGGTGACCCGGAAGCCACGCAAAGAGGCAGCCCCTGATTCCTCCCTCGCACCTACCGCTCTCCTGCCCGTCCACGCTCCAGGTGCCCACAGACCTGTCACCACTGGGCGCCTCGCGGGACTGTGACACCCCGTGCCGCCAGGTGCCTTCTCAGGGGGGACCCCGAAGAGAGGAGCGCAGTGGCCCTGTCGCGGGGGCCCTGCCTGCATGGCGAGCGTCGGCCGCCTCATCTGAGGACCCTCCGCCCCGAAAGGCGTCCTGCTGCAGGCAGCTGCCCCCTTCGGTCGAAACACTGCGACTTTCTTCCTGTTGTAATTGTTTTGCTACTAAGTGATTTCAGAATTTGAGTATATTTTTTCAGCAGAGACTGCTGCCACCCAGAATCATAAACCTATTTTTGACTCTTGAGAGACTTGTTTTTGCTGATGGTTCCACTGCGGAGACCGTGACGCCGACAGTTTCTGTGCACGCCGTCTGCAGGCCGCCCCGTCATCCACCGCTGCCCCACGGGGCCCCCAGGGCGGCTGTCGCGAGTGCCTGCCCGGCCGGGCCAGCAGGGGTGAGCTCTCAGCTGTCTGTCGCCACCGTCACCCGGTCACCAGTGCAGCCTCCTGCCTCCCTGCGCTGGCAGCTCCCAGCCCTGCGGGCCCTGGGGAGGGGAGGGTGCAGGGCCCTGTGCCCCATCCCCCCTCTCCACCCCGGGGGCACAGGCCGGCCTGCTGGGGCTGGGCTGAGGGAAGGTGAGAAGGTCCCGTGCTGGGTGTGGCTCCCTCGGGGGCTCTTGGGGCTGGCGGGTGAGGGAGGCCCCTCCTCCGAGCTCCCGGGATGCGGCAGCGGGCAGGCCGGGCCCCGGGTGTCCCTCAGACCTACCTCAGGGAGCTGAGCTTGCAGGCGCTCTGCGGCACGCCTGGTATAAGTCAAGGCCCGGAAAACAAAGGTAGCTAATATTATAATAATATTTTTATTAGAATATTCTGATTATAAAAATAAAACTTGTTTTCTTTGAAGAGAACATCGGTCTTCAGGTTTCTTGTCTTGAAGCTGGGCGCCCATGGCAGACCTGTGCCTCCGCCCCTGTAGCCTGGGAGCCAGCGGTGCTGGCGGCTGAGCCCTGCTGGTGGAGGGCAGCCGGGTCCACCCCTGCACCCAGCGCTTGCGGTCCCTCTGTCACTGGCTTCTCTGAGCTGGCTGCCGTCTGCCCCTCGCCTCTCCTCCCCCCCAGCGTCTGCGTCTGTCCTCGGCCCGTCTCCACAGGGGCGGGGCTGTTTGGTGTCACTGCACCTTCGCACCTAGTGCTCAGCCCACACGGTGGGAAACCAAGGCCCTCGGGCGGCCTGAGCTTGATGGTGACGGGCGCTGGAAACCCCTGGCCGAGGGCTGGCCCAGCTGGCAGTGGGGTTTTGGGGCTGCCCATTCCGGTCCGAGTTTGCTGAGCTGGTCTGCACTGGGAGAAGCCGGACAAGGATGGACGGAGGGGACTGGACCCGAGTCCCCGCAGCACCCAGGTGCAGTGGGCCGAGAGGCGGGTGCAGAAGCAGCTGCCGCCCCAGCCCCCTGCCTCCGGAAGCCAAGGCCTACTTCTGCATCCTACAGACGTGGAAACTCCTACGGCCACACAGCCACGAGGAGCAGGGCCACAGAGGCCGGGACCTGGGGTGACCTTGCTGGCCTTGTCGCTCTGGCTTTTCCAATCCCGGAACTTACACGGAGGGGAGCGGCGCAGAGTTCCCTGCCACCCTCAGGGAGGCCCTGCCCAGGTTGGCTCCTCCCCCGTACGGCCCCCCTCTTCAGGCACCCTAGTTTGCAAACACTGGGGTGAGGTCAGGAGGTCAGCAGGGCTCCGGCAGACAGTGCCGCTGTGCTGATAGCGGGGGCTGGGAGGGCGCGGGGCGCTGCCGGTTATCGGCGCGGCCACTCACAGTCAGCAGGCTTCCTGTCCTATCAGCCAGGGACAGGCGTGGGGACAGCCTTCGGGAAGCCTGAGGCCTGGAGAGCACCCCGGGGGCCCAGGATTGAGGGGTCCGGGAGGGCGTGCCCGGGACGCGGAGCTGAGGCTCAGGGCATTGTCACCAGTGAGGATGTCGGGCACACGCTGCCTGCCGCCTGTGATGGCGGAGTGCAGGTCCAGGCAGGACAGGAGCCTCCCCTGGACGGTCTGCTTCCCGGGAGGCACTGCAGGGACAGCTGGGGAAACAGACCCTGGGAAGGGAGCTGACCCCAGTGTAGCGGCCCCACCCAGGCCCATGGGGTGAGCCCCACCAGACCTGGGCTTCCCTGGCCTCCTGCGGTGCCCCCCACCCTCCGCCGTGAGCAGGTACTTATGGCCTCCACTGCCCCTCAGCTGCCCCCTTCCTCCTGTGTCTGTCCTGCTGTCCCTGGCCAGGGCACGTGCACACACCACACACACATTTGTGCACATGCACCTGCTCTAGCACCCTCCCCACAGACACACGCACACACAGGTCCTCTCGGGACGGGTGTAGACACCCCCAGACTCATCTGCACACAGAGGTGCACACACGCACCTGTGCTCTCCGTGGGACCGTCCGTGTCTATGAGGTCACGCACGCGGAGACAGGCCGTACACGAGCCCAGATTCCCAGACACACTCAGACACCAACGGACGCGGCGACCCCTGCACACGGCTCAGCGACACGCACAGACTGTGCTGTGTGGACACACGGGTGCACGCGTGCCCACCACCACGTGTCCGCAGATGGGCACAGGGACATGGAAACCCGGGCACACGGGCACGTGCTCTGTGCACCTGTTGCCGTCGCCAGCCCCTTCTCCCCCCGGAGGGCCACGCAGAGGCTGCAGTGATGTGGGGCGGGGAGGGAGGAGCCGGGCTCTGCCAGCCCGGCCCCTGGGAGTGAGGGACCAAGGTCCTGGCTCGGGGCCCCCACCTGCCCACGCCTGCCCAGGGTCCCGTAGCCAGTCGCCATGGCAACAGTATCATGCTTTCCTTCCTTCCCTGCCCCCTGCACCGCTTCCAGGCTCAGTGTCCGTCCCGAGATGACCGGGAGGGACACAGCCACCTCATGGAGCCCGTGGGCCACAAGTGGTCCCCACTTCAAGGAGGCCATGGGGCTCTGAGGGGGACGGTGGGGGATGGCAGGGCCGCCTCCAGCTGCCGCCCTCAGAGCAGGTTGGAGGACGCCTGGGGGAACAGGTGGCTGCCGTGGTGGCCGCCGTGCCCGTGGTAGGGCGGGAGGGTGCAGGACGCAGAAGGCCCCGGGCCCACCCCACCGGCGGGACCAGAGCCTCCTGCAGGGCAGGGGCTGAGGCACCTGCTCTGCACCGGGGTCCCCTCGATGACGGGCATCTCACTCTCCCACTTTCTGGAGTGGCAAACTGAGACCCAGAGAGGAGGAAGGGCTTCTCCAAGTCCACCAGCCGCTGCTTCCCATCTGGGGCACAGTCAGGAAGGATGGGCTGGGGCAGGGAGTGGGCTCCGGCCGGCCAGCTCCTGAGAGGGAGCCCCACACTATGAAGGCGCCTCCGGCCGCTGTCCCCACCCTGCTCTGCCCCGGGCCCTGGGGGGGTGTGGGGTCCTTCCACCCCCACCCAGCCTGTGTGGTCCCAGTGCAGCTCCCTAGGCTGACGGCTGGGGGCACCTAGAGTTCCACCTGCCCTGTCCCCACCCCCGGACTAGGCCAGCAGTGGCTCTGGGGGGACCCTGGGTGGGCTCGCGCCTGCCAGTCGTGCCAGGGCTCTGCCTGGAGCTCTCACTCAGGGAAGCTGACTTGCTGGGGGGATGGGAGGAGCCAAGTTGGGAACAGATAAACCAGAGCCTCAGGCGGGGAGGGGGTCGTGCTTGTGAAGAGGCTGCCTGAGAAGAAGGCCAGCGCGTGGGAAAGTGGGGCCGAGTGGAAGAGAGCAGACTGGGGGTGTTGGGGTGTTGGTGACATTTCTGGGGCCCCTTGATCCACCTATGCCTGAAGCTAGGCCCTCACACATTCCTGCTTTCACTTAAACCCATGTATTAGGCTTTTCTGCCGCTTGCAACCACGGCTCTGGACACGTAGTTTCCAATGATCTGCATTCCTTAAAATCAGGCTCCGCGCCGAGCAGAAACTGCAGTCACAGTGGTTCCTGGCAACTTTTTTTTCTTATGTAAAAGAGTTGTGAGGCTTGCAGACCAGAACTCCGAGGCGAGTCGTGGAGAACTCAGGCTCTGTCTTCCCATGCAGGCATCGTTGTGATGCATTAACTTCCTCCCTCGAGACCTTTTTTTTTTTTTTTTGCGGCACCAGGGATCAAACTCACAACTTCACATCTGGCAGACAGGCACTTAAGCCACTGAGCCAAACTCCCGGCCCTAGTGTCCTGAGGCAGGGTTGCACTATATAGTTCGGGCCAGCCTTAGGCTTGCACTGTAGCCCAAGCTGGCCTCAAACTCACAACACTTCTCCTACCTCAGCCTCCCGAGTGCTGGGATTAAAGGCGTGCGCCACCACGCCCGGCTTTCAAGATTTTTTCATGGACCCAGATGGCTGCTGGGGCCCCAGACACCATGTCCAAGTTCCAGGCAATAGAATGGAGGAGGAAGCCTAGAATACTTGAAGCTGAGGCATCCCGAAGTTCATTACAGAATCCCTCTTCCCCCTCACAGGCCAGCGCGTCATCACGTAGCCACCCCGAGCCGTCGGGCAGGGCACATGGCTACCTGGGGTACAGAAAGCACCTGTGATGCCCGTAACGTGCAGTTTCTCCCTCCGGACTTCGGGACCTTACTGCCCCATCACTTGGGGCTCTTTGGAGATGGGGGCGACCAGGCCCCCGCCAGCAGGGTCTGCAGGGTCTGCTGTTGGTTCTGCCCCCTCACACCTGGAGTAGTCGGCGCTAGGGCACCAAGTTCCTCCTGGCGGACCTGGGAGGACAGTGCGGGTTTCCGCAGTCCCCGCAGGTCACAGCGTCCCCTGGCCCTGCAGGAAGGAGACCCACAGTATTTGGGCACAGGAGGCCGCCAGGTGGGCACTGCGTGCGGGGGGCTGCCCTCGGCGCCCTCCTGCGTGCCGCCTCGGTCTCCTCCGCAGACCCTCCCTCGGGCGTGGAGAAGTCCCGTGCTCCCGAGGCACGTGGCTCAGGGCCAGATGGCGCAGTTCATGGTACGGGGCAGTCGGTCTGGACTTGGGGCTTCAGTCTGTCTGCCTCTGAAGCCCAGACTGCGGCTGTCTGGCTCTGCAGCCTCCAGGAACTTGAGCTGGAACCCCTTGACCAGGACTCAGTCACCCAATTCGTGAGATGCCCCCTTTAGGCTCAAAGATTGCCTGCCTTGACTTGCCTATGAGGAAGGAGCCGATGACCACACACCTTGGGCTCTTCCACTTTGGAGTTTGGATGTGATGGCTGGAGCAGCAGCTGCCATCTTGGTGCTGGGTGATAGACGGAGCCGTGGTTACCGCCCCTGTTAGTGGGCTGATAACCGTGGTCCTGCCTTCCGGGTTTCACTAGGATGAAAGGGGATGAAATGGGGGTTCTCTCAGTGGAGTCTGGTGTGGGGAGGCGGCCGGCTCACAGAGCCCCCGCCCCCGGAGTCAATGGAGAAACTAAGCGTAGGTGAGAAAACCACCCTGATTCCTGTGAACCCTACCACTGCCCCAGGGGTTCCGTCAGGTGACCAAGGCAATCGCGTGCAGCAGCCGGGGTTTGGTTGTCTTCAGTGTCCCCAGGCTCCTGAAAACTAGCATTTACTGAACCCTGCCATGGCTCTGCACCGATCACGTCCTGAGCCTTCCCAGGAGCCTGCGGGAAGCCGACTGCACCCGTTTCACAGATGGGAAAACCAAGCAGAGATGACCCAGCCGTTCCCCCAGCCAGAGACTTGGACCCGAGCGGCCTGGACCTGGGGCCACGCGCTCTGCCTGGGGACAGGCTCCGGCCACCGCCCGAAGCCAGCCAGCCGCTCCTCCCCGTCCCTGTCCTGCTGCTGAGTCACACTCATGTTTGTGCCCCAGCAGTGTCAACACCAGGTCCCCGCGGACAGCAGGCAGGGGCGTCGCGCAGGCACGGTGAGGGTGGGCACCCGGCCCCCGGTACCTCCTGGGGGCACTGATAAGGGCTCCCCGGCTCGGCTTATCGGCCGAGTGCCCTGCCTGGCCCAGCCTCGGGAGCACTGCGGGCCAGCGCACGGGAGAGAGTGAACCGTCCCTCCCCGCCTGGGACAGCCCAGAGGTCTGCACCC
>RJWM01033947.1:0-12277 GCA_004363535.1 Dasyprocta punctata
GAACAGTTGATATTCATAAGACCAGATCAATCCTACATGTCTTTACCTGTCAATCTGAACAGCCCCCTTAAAGGTAACAATATACAATGTTGCAACCACTGTAAAATTCCAACCATCTACAGTACTAAACCTACAATTTTACAGTATCAGATATGTTGTTGTTGTTTGCTGATCTCTTTAGTTTTTTGTTTCTTTTATGAATGACCATACTTTTATGCTTTATTGGTTTCACTCTGAACTATTTCACTTGGTTATATTAGATCTGATGTTATGGGTAGTTATTTCAATGATAACGAGGTATTCTAAGGGGAAAAGAAGGAAGGAAGAGAAAAGGAAAAAAACATAAATTTACAAACATGCATAAATAAGACAGTTAAAAAAACTGTATTGCTAAATACAATAGCTATTGAAAAAGAAAAGTTAATATACCTGAATTGATGAATCTTACATGTCTATAACTATCAATATCCCCAACCCCTAGGAAGGTAACGATATACAATATTGTAACTACTGCCAAACTTCAACCACCTCAGTGTGTAAACCTACAATGTTATTCTATCAGATCTGTTGTTCTTGTTTGTCTGTCTTTTTTTGACTTTTATTTCTAGCTTCTGTGTCTATTTTCTCTTAAATAAAAATAAATAAATAAATAAATAAATAAATAAAAATTGGTAGAATTTGTTGGGTCATTCATCTGACTGCATGTTATATTTTAGATTAAAAAAAATCCACCCTAGCCCTGTGTATTCAGAGATGAAGTGTTTGAAAGTTATTGGAACACGGAGATGTTATACTCACCCAGGACTAATGCACTGATTGATTAATAGCTGAATGCACTGTGGGAGATGGAGGCTGGTTAGAAGATGATGGTCACTGGGGTATGACCTGGAAGGATGTATCTCCCTGTCTTTTCTCTTGTCTGTTTTCTGCCTCTGTTCTCTGAACAGCTTCCTTATGTTTAGGCCTGTGTAACCATATTTCCTGTGTGTGAAACTGCTGACCTTAAACTGAAACCCTGAAACTGAGCAAAAGCATCCTTTAAGCTGTATATATTGCATGATAAAAAAATGACTAGAACTCCTGGTTTGTATATGTAGGCATCCTGGGGGAGGGTAATTTCTACTGATTAGTTTTTATTTTCCATTTTGTAAGCCATATTTTTCTGCTTCTATGATATTCTTATAACTTTTTGTTAAAAAATTAAATACTTTAAAAATAAGTGATAACTTTGGGCATTAAATTTCCTTGCTTTTGTCTGCCTTTATTGTTTGTTACTTTATTCTTGTTGTTGCTGTTTGTGTAGTTTCTTTTTGCCTAATTCTGCAGAGCTTGTGGTCTATTTAGCAAAGAGCCACTGAAATCCCTATTGTTTGATACAAATTGTCAGCTATCGAGTGGTTAGGCATTTGTATCAATGATTTAAACCAATATGTTGTCTTGTCTTCACTGTAGACTATATACATATTCAGGCACATTTTGAAAGGCACACAGCTAGCAGGACTTATCTGAACCATAGTTGAGAGATTATGTCTTTACCAGGTGTTTTCCAATATGCACAGTCTTTCACATATGTAAAGGATTCTGTATCTTAGGAAATATTCAAAATATTTCATAAACCTATGAATAACTTGTTCCTAGTTATCCCTTTTATGTGCTGAATAGTTTTTTGTTTCATTGAACTTGTACTATGGCCTCAGGCACCTGTGATATTAAATAAAGCTACTGATTATCTTTAACTATTTCTCTGGGGACAGTTCTATACTCACTCATTAAATGATCTCAAAATCAGGACAAATAATGCAGTCCTAATAGGTTCAAGGAAGATTCAACACTTGACTGAAATATCATACTTAGGAGAAGGAATTTTATGAGGAGTTCCATACATATTATCTCAGATTTTTTTGAATAAATTATGTATATATTTTTGCAAGACGGGTTAATTTTCAGGTACCGTTGTCTGAATGTATGCAGTCAAATGTTCATCTTTGTCATGTGCATCCATGTATCTATGGTTTGGCATATTGAAAATACTCTTTCCTCTATAAAAACTTGCAGATATTCCTATGTGTGTCCTATTCCTTTTATAATTAGTATTGCAGAGCAAACAGATTCAATATGTTTGTGTCATATCAGCTGTTATGCCTCGCTTAATTTGTATGTGATTTTTCTGGATCATCTCTTTTTTTGGTTAGTTTAAGGGTAGGGAACCAATTCTTTATCTTCTCTAAACAGTATGCATTAGTTTTTGCAAGACTTTTCATTTGATTTTACTCTAATAATTGTTATTTCCTTCTGTTAGTTAACTTTGGAGATATTGTGTTTTTTTCTCATTCATTTATATATAAACTGTGGCTGTTTATTTAAGATTATCCATTTTCTTAATAACAGCATTTGTACTAAGAAATTTCAAAGCAGACCTTTTTTTTGCTTCATTCCATAAGAGTTGATATACTGTATATTTTTCATCATTCTCAATGTTTTAAAATTCTTCTTTTGATTTTTCTTTGATTTATTGGATAATTCATTCTGTGAAGCTTAATTTTTACATCTGAAACTCTCCAGATGTTCTTCTCTTATTAACAGATGATTTAAAAATCAACTACTGTAGTTCACAAGAGGTACTTATCATGCTTTCAGTCTTTTTAAATATTTAAAACCTTGGTCTGTGATTGTGTCACTGGCTGGGTGTTAGGTTCTCCAGTTCTGAAATAAGGAACCCATTCCACCATTGTGCAGTAAGTTTGCAGGTTCACTGATTCTTATCTCAGGAAAAGAATTTTCAGAATGCATTAATAAGAGATTTATGAAGCATTTATTAGAGATTTTAGGACACACTGAAGAGTGGAGTGTTGGCAGTCAGAAAAATAAGATGCATCATGAGCCAGAGTTGAGCTTATTTTAGGGGCATCTTCATGATAAGTTATCCAGTCTGTCATTAGCCATCTGGCAGATTGTGTCATGAATGTAAGACATCCAATGTGTTTACAGTTGTAATATGCTCTATACTAATATCTCTGTTTCCTATGGATGGAGGAAGTGCAATTTGCAGGTGAAAAGGACAGGTCCAGTTCCCAGATTTACAGGATTACACATTGTCTTTAAGACCTTTGGAATTTGTTTTTGAGTGAGTTTCCTGGAAGACAAAAGTCTTGAGTAACTTTTGTGTTTTCAATTGTACAGTTAAGTGCAATTTTAAACTCTTGAGTTTCTTGTCTCCTTTTTACTAGTTTTATTTCCTCTACCCTACCTCATTTCCTCCACTGAAATGTTGTTCCCTTTTTCTTAAGGGGCATAGAATGCCCAGCATTGGATCTTCATGTAGCTGCTTCAAGCTGAGAAGGGGCATTGAATTTGCCTATCCAGGGACCAAAATGTTTGTCTTGATGAGCTTAAAGGAACAGTGATATCAGGTTTTGTTTTTTGGAGAAATGCCATCTTTTGTTAGTGGAAAAATAGGATAAAAAAGGCACATGATACATTAGTCCACAACAACAATGAATAGAAGAACTCAAAAAAATTCCAATGAGCAATATCATAGCCAGAGTACTGAGACATTTTTCCCACCCATGTTGTTTCACAGCACCAGGATTCTAGCCTGTCATTGAAACTTATGATGGAGTCTGGCATTGCACTAATCTGTGAAGGCAGACTTTGAAGACTTTGAATATTTTGAAGACTCGTTTGAAGAGTTGTTAAGAATGTACACACATCATTGTGTTTTGATAATGGCACAGGTTTCAACTGGTGCTGCTGTTATAATACTTTGGGCCATTTGATTTTCTGGAATGATTTCTCAACATTTTGCTTTTGAATTTAGTAATCAAATATGCTTTGAAGAGGGCCTTTTATGTATAGTAAGAGAGTTATGTGTCTCATTACATCTTTCAGTTTTATTTGGCAGTAAATATTGGATTTAAATAATCATATCAGTGAAAAACTGATCTATCATCAATGCTGTAAAACTGAGAGGCTAATTCGTTGATCAGTGGTTTTAACCCTATTTTCTTGGAGCTATGGGTGCCCTGATAATATACATCTCCTTATCCACCTTGGTGGTGACCAAAGTCTTAGGTTCATGCCACAGAGCTACTGGGTACTGTTTGGAGCTGACAATCTTATACTAGTTCTTTCCTCTACTCAGTAGCAAACAAGTTAGTGTCTCTTAACACAACAGTGTGATTAGAGGCCTGGATCTATTTCACATTTTGGCTTTGTTTATCACGTGTTTTTTTTTCCCCAACAAAGGCATATTAGTTAGGTGTATTGTCCCATAGTAGATTTTAACCTCAGTCCTAAACCTGAATATACTTATCTCTGAATCGATGGTTATCTTTTATTATGTGAGTCTTAGGAGTCTGAGGTAGATCAGAATCTGTATTTTTCTGTTAAGTTTACTGGTATGTTTTAGATATACATAATGATCATATTAATCACAGGGAATTTGTACCTATATATGATATATTTCAATTCCTCTTTTTTTCCCAATCCCCTCTCCTCCCTTCAGCCCAACTCCCCCTTTCTATTTACAAAGCTTTGTTTCCATTTTATCTTTTTCAAAATTCTTTTTTCCTTTTCCTTTATTTCCTTTCCTCCTTTGCTCACCCTATTTCTTCTTTCCTTTTGAACAATTTCTTCCTATTTCACAATATCTATTGTACAATTTTGCTTCTTACTTACTCTTTCACTTTCTCACACTAGGCAAACAATGTGATGTACAATTTTGCTTCTTACTTACTCTTTCATTTTCTCACACTAGGCAAACAATGTGATGTTTACACCTGTGAGTCCAATTTACTTCAATTAAGAGTATGGTCTCAAGTTGTATCCATTTACCTAGAAAAGCGTCAAACATCCTTCCTTATCGCTGAGTGGTACTCCATTATATAAAAGCATACTTTCCTTATCCATCCTTCAGTTGATGAGTATCTGGGCTGTTTCCAAGGTTTAGCTATTACTTATTGTGCTGCTGTTATAAACATGGGTGCACCTATATCACTATGGCATGATGTTTTAATTCTTACAAGATACCCAGAAGAATAGTTGAGTCAAATGGGACCTCTAATCCTTACTTTTCGAGAAATATCCATCCTGATGTCCACAGTGGTGGTACCATTCAGTACTCCCACCAACAATAGAGAAGTGTTCCTTTTTCCTCACAGCTCTCCCAGCATTTGTTATTGGTTGATTTCTTGATGATAGCCATTCTTGTAAGATGGAATTTCCAAGTTGTTTTCATTTGCATCTCTCAAATGATCAGTGATGTTGAACATTTTTTCTTATTTTATTTTTCATTTGTATTTCTTTTTCTGAAAAGTGTGTAACCATCTCAGATGCCCATTTGTGGATTGAATCTTTAAATTTGGGGGATCTGATATTTTTCAGTTCTTTATATGTTCTAAATATAAGCCCTTTGTCTGAAGCCTAAAATTTTTTCCCACTTTGTGGGTTGTCTTTTCACTTGGCCAGTGATTTATTTTGTTGTGAAAAATCTTTTCAATAGGATTAGATTCCAGCTTTTGATTATTCATATTATTTCCTGTACAGTTTTCTTTGTTCACGAAATGTTTATTTTTATGTCTGAGTAAAACTTTTTTTTCCATGGCCCTTTTTTTTTTTTTTTTTTTTTTTTTTTTTTTTTTTTTTTTTTTTTTTTTTTTTTTTTTTTTTTTTTTTTTTTTTTTTTTTTTTTTTTTTTTTTTTGTGGCACTGGGGATTGAACTCACAACCTTGCGCTTGCCAGGGCAGGCGCTTAAGCCGCTAAGCCAAACTCCCCAGCCCTTCCATGGCCCTTTTGATGAAGTTTCATTTTTGATAATTAACAGACATCAGACCTGGTAGAAAGCTTTAAAATTATGACTACATTTTGTGGGCATTCTGTACAATTTTAAAGCTTTATCAAATCATCTTCATATAAAGGAGATATCTGCCACGTAACATAGGTGCACTAAAATTGTGCAATTGTCCCCAAGCTCAGTTTGTGTTTCTTAATATTTTTCAGTATACTGCTATGCCTAATAAAGGAAAATATTTGTTCTTCTACTAGAGAATAGTATAAGGATTAAGAAAAAATTAAATTGTCTTACTTTGAATTGAGATTAGAACTCTAAACTTTCTATTGTTATTAGTTATAGGTGTAACTGGAGACTGCTAGAGGAGCTGGTGTATTATTTGGAGCTCTCTTTTTATACTTAGATGACATTTTACTTCAATATTGCTATTATTTCCTCTAGTTATATAATTTTGTTATACTTTCTTGTTGTGTGTCTAAGACTAAGTCAAATTTTAACCTGTTAATCAAAATATTTTTTTCTATTTTTATATGGGTCAAGGAAGGTGTAGTTTCCTCAGTCATTACTTTTGGCACCATGGATCTAGTCTCTTAGCTCTTTTAGCTTTTTCTCTACTGGTTGTGTCACCTTCTGGTAGAGAATGGGTCATGATCTTTTTTGATCACTTGGATACAAGGGGCCAACCCTCTATTTAGTGACCTTCCTTTAAACACAATATATACTGACTGATTGTTGTCCTTTGGGGCCACAAAATCTATTTTTGGGAGATTGGATGATTAACAAGAGTTATAGCTTTCTTTGGAAGTGTCCCATCATATTCTGAGTTCTGGCTGACCTTGGAGGGCAAAGAGATAAAACATTGGCTTCTTTTTATCCCAGTTATCTTTTTTAGCCTTGGTCTTCAAGCCTTAAATGTTGAACATCCAATTGATCATGTATACCAGTATTGAATTGGAAGCAGTAGATTTCACTTCATAATCCTTTCTGAATAGTTAGCTTACTGAAATATGTAATACAGTCAGAGAATGGCTATTTTGCTTTGATTTTTTTTTTTGTTTACTAACTATGGTAGTCTTAGAACTCAAATTTATGTAGAATGCTAACAAATAATAATAGTCACAAAGTTTTACAAGGAAACTTTAAAATAAAAATAAATATAGAAATTTAACTTAAGTATCATGACATTGGCATAATAGAATTACCTGATTCTTATTATATTTGAAATACATTGCAAATCCCATTTTAGTATAACATAACTTTGTATAATGTTTTAATTATAAAATATTATGTGCTATTAAGAAAGTTTCTCTTTTTACAAAGGACTTTTTAAGTAAAATATACTAGTAAATTTGATTCTAAAATTATAAGAATACAGAACCAAATAAGATGGAGGGAGGAACATCTTATTTGTTTTCATTTCTTCTGTCCTACCTAAACCTAAGAAAGGAATCCATATGCACTTCAAAAGAAAGACCTTCCTTTTTTTTCATTTTATCTGTTGTAAGTTTACTTATCCTCAATCTCCTTGGTTTCCATTTATATGGACTACTGTTTTCCTTCAGTTTTGCATCAATCTATATGTCCTTAAATTTAAAGTGAGTTTCTTGTGGGCCACATATAATCAATCCTTCTTTCACTTTCTGCCTTAGTTACTTTTTCATTGCTGACATACAGCACCTGATACCCATGAGTTAAAAGAGGAAATGTTCATTTCAACTCACAATTTGTAGAGATTTTGGTCCATAGTCAGTTGGCTTCAAGGCAGGATAGCACGGCAAAAAGGAATTGCAGAGGAGAAAGTTCATGAAAAAGGAGGGAGGAGACAGAAATGACAAACCCCTCCTCCCCTTTTATTCCATTCAGGCTAGAATCCTGGGTAGGCCTTCCCATTATCTGTACCCAGAACTGTGCTAAACCAATCAGTGGAGTAATTTAGCTTTCACACCTTTTATCCACAATTAAATACCTTTAATCTACTTTCACACACCTTAGATTCACATCCTAGATACCACATTTTTGGGCATATGAAGATTTGGGGGGCATCAAGATACAAACCATAGTACATTCATTTATTCATTCAGTGATTTTTAACTGATAATTTTGTACATTAACTTTTAAAGTAATCATCAACAGATAAACATTTAATGTTGCAATTTAATTAGTTGTGTTTTGACACTTTTGTAGTTCTCTTGTCCCTTTCTTCATTTTTTCCTGCTTCATTCTGACTTGATGACTTTTCTACAGCAGTAGTGATTTCTTTGTATTCGTCTTTTGTAAATTTATTGTGTGCATTTATCATGAGCCTTGCCTAAAAAATTTGATGGTGGCAACATTTTATTTCAAGCCGATAAATTTCATTTCTACCCCATTCCCGCACTGTAAGCTTTAGAAGTCAAGATTTATTTTATTTTTAAATTTTTATTTAAAAATAATTATAAAAGCTTCTGTCTTTAAATCTTTATACTATTTTTAAATGTGATTTATACTGCTATACATACTTTCTATAGTAGAATATTCTGAATTTAACTATATACTTATCACTATGAGTTAGTACTTGATTCTATATTTTACTACTCTCCTTACTGGAATTTAGATTCTATGTAGTAAATGTAATACTCTAAATGTGACACAAGCAGTACAGAGCCTCATAAAACATGGGAGAAAGTCTAGGAAAAGCAGAAATAAAAGGATCCAGTGTGTAAGCTTTTCTTTCTCTTTTGAATAATTTATAGCACCAATAATTTGGGAAAAAATGCATGATCCTTATTTTGCATTATTTACGTTGCATAGATTGATGGAATGCTATTGATCTCTTTGACAGATAATTCTTCTTGAGAGTATATTAAAATAGTTTGATGATGTTAAAATACTTTTTCTTTTTTTATTTTATAACAAAAAAGAATGTATAGGACATTAGAAAAACATTGGCAAGAAACGCAAATGTTATAAATACTATATTTTCAAGAGATTTTGATGAGGTTAAACTAATAGAATTGGTGATATAACATGATTTTCTTGTTAAGGCATATATTGCTTGACTCTTTAGATTATTTATTGAAAGAATTAACCTATTAACAATGATCAAAAAGTATATATGTGTACCTATAAAAATTTAATTGGGATATAATGATATAGTATAATGCTCTCATTTATCATAATTTCAAATATATTAATTATTTTGACATTCTAAGACATCATATTGTCCACCTGCATTGATATTCCTATTCTTTTTGTACCTAATTATCAGGAAAAAGGAAGTATTTGAGATGTGTTGGACTTATGATGAGAGACAAAACTCCTTTTTTAAAAAATTTCATTCATTAGCATTCTATTGGGATGTGCTGCAAACTGAATATATCACCTTGTCCATCAAGTAATTGTGTGACTTAACATCCGTGTTATGATGTGCATATAATATTACTTTCCAAATTGTAAAATTGAGATACAAATATATTATTATATTATTCAGTGGAAATGGTATGGAAGAGATCAAATTAGGTACATCCTAGACATAATAAATTTTCATTAATTTACTTCAAGTCTATTCTTCACCACCTCTACTGGTTTACTTCTTGTCCTTTACTATATATATCGAACCAGGAGAAAATTTCCTTTATAGAGTGATAAGCAAATTCTCAGACCCAGATTTGCAGATGTTTTTTAGTGATTGCAAATCATTAATGATTTAAGGTCAGCAATTAAAAGCAATTGGAAGTGAAAATTTAAAAAATAAGTACTCTCCAGTCTCAGATTATCACAAAGTGAAGTAATATGATAAAGTGATAGCTATAGAATTATATTAGTGGCCGTAAGGACATTGGTATGGAGAAATTATTCATTGTGAAGAAATTTAATCAGTGCATTTCATTCTTCAATTTGACTTAAAGTAAGTATGGGTTCATATTGATTCATTGATGTTTGCTAAAGATTTGATTAGGCATCCCAGAATTAGATGAGCTGCAAGATTGATGGCAAAAAAGCCTGATAAGAATACTGCTCTTACAATGAAAACATATTGTGAAACACAGGAATCTCTAGTGAATACTTGACAATTGCCTCCATTACAGAGGAAATGTTAATGAACACATAAACAGCTAAGATCTTGATCTATGTAAAATTACTGGAGTCAGATATTAGATGTTGGTAAACAACATGGGTTCTTCACAAAGCATGACCTGGCTATTAGGCCTAATAAGACTCTAGGTCTAACCCATTAATTTGGTTTAATATACTGATGCATCTCTTAACACAGATTGGTCATGATGGGTTTCTTGTAAAATGGAAAAAAATAAAAATTTATCTAAATGGAGTGTCTTGGTTACTTTTCTCTCATTGCTGGGACAAAATACCCAACACCCGAAATTAAGAAAGGAAAGGTTTATTTTGCTTATAGTTTTTGGAGGTTTCAGTCCATAATCAGCTGACTGCAAGGCAGGGTGGTTGGGCCTGGGGCAACACTTTAAGGCAGCAGCCAGAGCAAAAGGGTGGAACAAGCCTCTTCTCCTCTCTTATATTTTACACAGGTCACCCCCCAGGGAGAATGTAGCACTCACAAAATCCCTGTACCCGCTTCTTGCACAGGATGAGGATATTTACAAAGTAAGGATCCTGGCTGGCTGCTCAGTCTGTCAGTTAGAATTCTAAACTTCTTGACAGAAGTTTAGGCTCAGTGGCTTAAGCACCTGCCTCACAAGTGTGGGGTTGTGAGTTTGACCCCTGGTGTCACGCACACACACACACACAAATAATAATAATAATAATAAAATAAAATTCTAAACTTCTCAATTTGACACAATGTATCAACAATAAACATGGAGTGAACACATATGATTGATATGAGTTTTTCATTATTGCATTACCTCAGTTTGTACCATAGCTTCCATCTATAGATTTAAGCAATGACTTACTCACCATAGTGAAATTCAGTACAAAATTACTTTAGATCAAGGAATTTATTTTATAGCACTGTGAATGAAGTAATAAGTTAATGACCATATGATTTATCAGTCTGCACACATACAGGATTTTCCACAACACTCAGATTATACTGCAAAATATATGAAGAAATGAAAATAATGAGTATATTGGGTAGTAATTAATATATTTTAAATATACAGTGATTGCAACTAAGTGGGTGAATTGCTATACCCTTATGAAAATTTTGGGTTTCAGGTCAGACACAAATATTCAAATAGCTGACTGTTACACCTTTAATTCTGGACACATCCTGGTATGTGCCTAAATTTACCAGTAAGACTGCAAGATCAAAGCCGGGCATGGTGGCACATGCCTTTAATCCCAGCACTCAGGAGGCTTAGGCAGGAGGATCATTGTGAGTTTGAGACCAGCTTGGGCTACAAAGTAAGTTCAAGGCCAGCCTGAACTGCATTGTGAGACCCTGTCTCTAAAAATAGGGCCTAATAGCTCAGTGACCGAAGCACCTGCCTAGCAGGATCAAGGTTGTGAGTTTGATCCCCAGTACAAAACAAATAAAAAAGACTGCAAGATCACAGAAGAATATGGATTACAACATTACAATAATTTTTTGTGGGAATAGGATGATTGGGCATGAGTTACTCCAATTTTCTTTGTAAAAAACTAATAATATTTTTTGCATTGTGCAATGTCATGTAATAAATAAACAATATTGCAAACAATTTATTTTTTAATCCTTTAAAGAAAACGTAAGACTACATTAAATGAAGAAATTTAATATACATCTCTGTCTTCTTTAATCATTTATAATTTGCAGATTTTATTTTAAGAGTGTTGACATACTGCAGAGAGTACAGTGACATAGAACAGGAAGCTAAGAATGATACAGTTTTATTCTAACATTTTCTTGAATTTTGTTCCCATATTAAGAAAAACAGAAACTATATACATCACCTCTCCTCATTTTAAAAATTTTAAAGAGCATTTGTTCTTATAATTCAATTTTGGTCCAGTTGATGAATAATTATAAAAGAAAGAAAATATTTTATATTTAAAACATTTAAAGAATATTTTCACTTTTTTTGCAGGACTGGTAATCAAGCCCAGGGATTCATGCATGTGAAGCAAGCACTATATCCAAAAATATATCTCAGCCTCATAAGAATACTTTAAAGTAAAAAAATATATATGAAAATAGTCTGTAATAGCTAAATTATAAAGTGATAAACAGAAATTGGCATGCATTAATATTTTAAAAATATAATTGTATTATCTATCATCCACTGTATTAACTATTGCAGTTTTAAGAATTAGTAAATTCATGTCACTGGCATCAAGGCAAGATATTTCAACTCTGTGATTGTATGGGGTCATAACCATTACCATAACCATACTCGAATCCCAGGATCCTGAGCCAAACAGATAGCAACTTCTCATCCTTAATATGTTAGTAAGGTTGATTCTTGCAATAAACAGACACAAAGACCAAGAACCACCTACATCAAGAAGACATTCCAGCCAGGCGTGGTGGCACATGCCTTTAATCCCAGCAC
>RJWM01033948.1:0-19953 GCA_004363535.1 Dasyprocta punctata
ACACTAAAACCTAAAGGTATGGGCTATTATCAGTAATTTGAATGATAGTGAATGAGTCTCTAAACTCAAGAGGACACACTTGGGTGAATATTTGACCATATAATAAGAATAGACAGGGCATAGGTTTTGCAATCTCAAAATCAGGAAAAGTGGATGAAAAGAAGCATGAGTTAATACCCCATATCGTGTTTTAGTTACCTAGATGCATAGCGGTTCAGCGCACCAAGATAGTACATTGGTTAACAACTTTGATTTTATACTGCTATATTTTTCATACAAAGCTGAAAGGGAAAGGTGAGATGACAGACTAGAATTAGGGGCAACTAAAATATTGCTGGTAGTGAAAACCATGGTACATTAAATTGACTGGAGAATGTATACATTAGATTGAGAAACAAAGGAATCATGGGTAAAACCTAAGGAAACACCAATATATTTCATAAAGGAAAGGGAATGGAACTAAATGAAAATGAATGAAAGTGAAGTAAGCGTGAACCCAAAGGAGAAGTGAGTGTCAGATGGTAAGGTACATCAGGGGGCTACAAATCAAGTAAAAGAAAGGGGAGAGAAAAGTAAAAACCAACCAAAAAAAGAAAAAGCCTACCACATTTCTAATAAAATAAAGACTAGTAATGTTTTAAGCCCCGGATGAGCTGGGGTAACACTGTGCAGTTCAGGCTGGCCTTAAATTCTCCATTTTCCTGCCTCAACCTCCCAGAGAGCTGAGATTGTAGGCACGCACCACTCTGCCTGGCTAACACTATTATTTCTAACATGAATATGTTACTGCAGTTTTCAGGCAATATTCCTAAGTGAGATTTTTTTGAGGAAATCTATCTTTAACATCTTGAGAATTTTGTTGTTACCTTGTTTTTTTAAATTCCAGCAGTGTTATCATTAGGAAACGTTTTACTATAAATTAAGAAGTGAACTTAACCAGGGGAAAGAGCTAGTGTATCTTCTATCATGCATTCCCATTACTTTGAAAGTTTCTGGTCTACAGTGCCTGCATAACCAATATTCCTTAAATAAGCCAACAGTTATAGTTGATACATTGTGTCAACTTCCGAAGTTTAGAAGTTTAACTTAGAGACTCAGCAGGGAGCCGGGATCCTAACTTTGTAAATATCCTCACGCTGCTCAAGAGGAAGGCACAGTGATTTTGTGAATGCTACACTGGCGGGCAGGTGGGCGGGTGGGGGGTGGACTTACATACAATATAAAGGAGGAAGACTTGCCCTTTCCCCTTTTGCGCTAGCTGCTTTTGCTTGTGCTGCCTTGAAGTGTTGCCCCTGTGCCATGCCACCCTGCCTTAGAGCTAGCTGATTATGGACTGAAACCTCCAAAAACTGTAAGCTAAATAAAGCTTTCCTTCCCTAATTTTGGGTGTCAGGTGTTTTGTCTCAGCAAGTGAAAGTAACTGAGACAGAATTTTGTACCAGAGGAGTGGGGGCATTGCTGTGACTAAACCTGACCATGTGGTTCAAGAGCCTTTGAGAATGGCTTGTGGGAAGAGTTTAGAAAGGTTTGGACATGTCACTTGAATGTATAGAGCTGGAACGCATTAGTCTGTTTTGCATGGTCAGAGCTCAGGGGACCAGAAGGCTGATAGAAATCCTGCTGGTTCAGCCCAGGCTTGGGAGGTTTATGCAGGGAAGAAGGTCTGCATTGGTTGTTGGAGTCCAGATGATGTATGTTATGGCTTGGCAGAAAGTTTGTCTGCATTTTGCTCATGTCCAGAGACTTTGCCTGAGACTAAGATTAAGGACAGTCGACTAATCTGACAGAAGATATTTCAAGGCAGTCGAATGTTGAAGCCATAGCATGGCTATCGTTGGGGCTTTTAACCAGATTTATATTGTGCATCAAAAGCAAAGATTCCAGCAGGATGATTTAAAATGTTGTGAGTTTGGCCAGAAAGAAAGCTCCAGGAAAGCTGTGGACTATAAAGACAGAGCTGAGATCTCCACTGCTGAGAAGGAACAGGAGAATAGAAAAGATGCCTAGAACACTTCACAGAAAGCAGCTAGTCTCAAACCTTTGCACCCTCAAAACTACAAGAGTGAAAGACTTTGCTTGGAGGAGAAAGCCACAGGGCACCATGTTCCAGAATGGCAGCAGCAGCTGCACCAGGTTCCAGAATGGCAGCAACATAGAGAATTTGTTCCTCACAGTCAGATTCAGAGTGCTCAGCGATCCAGGCACTCGAGCCCTATAGCCAAGAGAGAAGAGAGCTTGGCTACTGCTCCAGCTGGCAGCAGACCTTGGCAGCATCCACGTGGTGCTGGTTTTAGGTGCGTGTAGAATGCAAGGGTTCTGAGGCTAAAAACGCTTCCACCTCAATTTCAGAAAGGCTGGGAGGCCAAGTAGTTTGCCCCTGAGTGAGCAGTATGTGAAGCTGTGAGTGTGAAGCCAAAGGTGCAATGGAGAACCCAGAAGTTTAAAAAAGCCAGGAGCATTGGTCATCTAAGGAAAGCTGAAAACACTGAGCAGAGCAAGCCCAAGAGAGAAGCAGTGGGAGCTAAAACCACCAGAAGTGCAGTAGGGGTGGAACCACATAAGTCTTTCGGAGTTCACGATTTGCCACCAATTGCTTCAGATGCTGCACAAGCAATTATAGGAATTAACGTTTGCCCTGCTGGATTTTGGACTTATTTTGGTCCCAATCCTTTGTACCCTCCTGTTTACAACTTTTGGAATGAAAATGTTTATCTTGTGCCATTGCATGTTGGAAGTGTTTAACTTTGTTTTCATTTGTACAGGGGTATGCAGCTAAAAGTTTGTCTTCTATATCAGAGGAGACTTGGAACTTGAACTTTTCAGCAATGCTGAAACTGTTAGGACTCTGGCAACTTTTGCAGATGGACTAAATGTTTTTTACATAAAGGGATGTGCATGAGTCTTTGGGGGTTCAAAGACAAAATGTTTCTTATGTAATGTAATGTTGATAGACTTAATGCTGGGTTGGTTGGTTCGTTTGTTTTTTGGGTACGGGGGATCAAACTCATGACCTTGTGCTTACCAGGCAAGCACTTCAGCCACTGAGTTAAGTTCCCAACCTTTAAGACTGGTTCTTAAGGATTGTTAAGCTGTGTTATAATGCTCACGTTGCAAAATGTTAAGAATAAGCATGTCTTGTGTCTGGAACCTGGTTTAAAGCAATGTGTCTGCTTGCCAAGTTGACAAGGGGTGGATTCTTATGGTTGATACATTGTGTCAACTTGAAAAGTTTAGAAGTTGATCTAAGAGACTCAGCAAGGAGCCGGGATCCTTACTTTGTAAATATCCTCATGCTGTGCAAGAGGAGGGCACAGTGATTTTATGAATGCTACACCCACCCTGGAGGTGGCTGGGAGTTGGTATGTGTACAATATAAAGGAGGAAAAGAGGCTTGCCCTTCCTCCTTTTGCTCTGGCTGCTTTTGCTTGCTGCTGCCTTGAAGTGCTGCCCTAGTGCCATGCCACTCTGCCTTGGAGCCAGCTGATTATGGACTGACACCTCCAAAAACTAAGCTAAATAAACCTTTCCTTCCCTAATTTTGAGTGTCAGGTGTTTTGTCTCAGCAAGGAGAGAAAGTAACCAAGACACCAACCATCTAAAAATGTTACTAATTGGTAATAATAATTTATGGACAAGCTATATTTGGCCATTAATTATATTATTTGGCATAATATTTACAAGCTAAAAATAAACACATTTTCATTCTTTAATTTCAGAACATAACTCAAATTGTCCTATTAGAATTTTTTAAAATTAAATGCTATGTTTAATGCTAACAACTAAGTATTAATGTAACTTCTTTCCAGTTTTGTTTGCAGTTTGGGCATGACATACAAACTGACCCATAAAAATTAGATTAAACATTTGAAACTTTCAATCCAATTTGAGATATTGAATTTTAAATTTAGTTGCCACTAGGAAGTATACTTCAGTAATGCTCTGGAAATGAAACAATCAAAAATGATAATAAAGTGAATATTTCAAGATTTAAAGTGATGGATTTAATATTGAAATTCATCTATGATCTGGGATGACTGTACAATGCACAATAATGGTATATTAGATAAAATGTAGTAGAACATATGTGAAACATCAAGATCCACACCAAAGAGTCACAATCTTAATTGTGAATACATAGATGTTGTTCTTTTGTTGTTTTTTTCATTTCTTTTTCAAATACACTTTGATAGTAAAACGTGAAAGGTAAGTCTGCCAATCACAGATATGTATGTATATATATATACATACACAGAAAAAAAGACTACTCTAAAACAAAACTAAATTCAATCACCTCCTGGCTCCACCAAAAAAAATAAAAAATAAATAAATGAAAAGAAAAGAAGCACTAGAAACTTATAAATGTTTTCATCTCTTCAATATTAGAAATACATACTGAAATATATACTGAAATAGTCCATGATTCTAGTATCTTAAACTATTTTTAACTTCTAAAAACTAGAAGTTCTATCAAGAATATGTCTGTCCTTATGATACTAAGTTTTCAGAGGAAAGCATATGCAAAATTCATCTTCTTCTAAAACTTAAATGTTATTTCAATGAAAATATACCATGTAAAGCATTTGCACAGATACATGCATCCCTATTTTTATTGTTCGTAAATATGACCCACTGTACATAATACTCCCTCCTCCTTTCTTTACTGATACCATTTTCTCCACAACAGGTTTCCATGACAACATATTTAAATTTTTATAAATTTATGCATTCGAGTACTATTCTTAAGGTTAAGAATTCCTAAGTATGAAATATAAACTTATTTAACAAATTAACTTGAACAATTTAGAGTCCTCAAATACATACTTACATCATAAAATTAAAAACCACAGATCAGGGGGCATGCCAACCAATAAAAGATAAAAATACAGTGTTATATGACTCAATGAGTTCTTATCACTAATGCTTTAGGTCTTAAAGTTAGAAATAATATACTTGCATTTAATAATTGTGCCAATCTCCTCAATATCAGGGAAGGGTAAAGAAAATGAAGAAGTACAAATAACAAATTGAAAAAGAAATTCAGACAGTTAAAAGTATTCATTCAATTACTTAGTTTATAAAAGTATAACTTCTATCAAGAATGAGACTGGTAGCACTAAGAACACAGCTGAATCAAACCACTTTGTAATTGATTTCTGTTTTTTCTATTCATATCCATACAAAACATAGTTTCATCCTATGGTCTCCCAGTTGAATTCTATTTATTGAAGTAGTCAAGTAATATTAAATCAGCCCATTATCTGAACTAAATGTAAAAATATTAATTCACTTGTAAATAGAACCATGTCTTCTGATTTAGGCAACCCATATTAATTTGCAAAGTGATTTCCCTAAAGAAAGCCCACAAAAGAAAGCAAATTATTAAATTCTGCCTGGTCAACAAAAATGGAAGTTTAAACAGGAGTCATTTTAAGAAAGCAAGTCTTACGTTTTTGTTCTATTGCAAAGGGTAAAAATTTTACCAGCCAAAATCCTAAAACATGCATATTTTAAAAAGTCATAAATGATCTTTCAAAATTAGAACTCTAGTGAATGTCTTAATTAGGCATTAAATCTCAAAAGCAACATGATCTACAGAGATTTCACAATCCAATCAATTATAATCAGTGGTTTTGGTGGAAAGGTCTGGAAAAGGGTGTCATGAGACCTCTAGAATAATTTTGGCTCTGCTCTTAACTTTACGTCTGACCTTGGCCATCACTTATCATCTGAGTGTTCGTTTTGCTCATTTACAAAATACAAGGTCTTGATTAGGTTTTTATGGACCATGATTCCTGTTTTTGCTTCTCCTTGTTCTTTGACCTTGCATTAATCTTCAATCTATGTTCTTTTTTCACCTAAAATAAATGCATGTCAAGTCCTGAATATAATGACAATAAAATCTAGGTAAGATTTAAAGCAAAAACAATTTCAAAGTTAATTTTCTACTCTTTGGGTCAATAATCAATGGAATCAAATTCCATGGCAATGATAAAAGTTAAACTATCTTAAATATTTTGCTATATAACCTAGGTCACAATAAAATTTAACATAAAACATGAAGGTATCATGGAACACTATTATAAGCAAGAATAACACACATCTTGTCTTTTTTGTAGCAAACAATCTGAAAACATAATCATATAATAAACCTGAAAACAGATCTAGATAATCTTTTTAAGTATCAAGTGGAAAGAGCACCATGGCACTCAGCTGGAAACCAAGAACCAGACGTAATGATCATGAGACTATGACTTAATTTCAGTAAATGCACTTTTTTTCTGAATGCAAACTCTTGTTGGACTTACAGGATGATTTTAAAAGAAGAACTCCAAAGTTGAAGTTATTGATTCCATGTTTAAATATATAAATGTGGACATGCTAGAATGTGCACACATTCAAATGCCAGATCCAAGAAAGCAGCAATGTTGCTTCATCTCCTTCTCACTGAAAACAAAACATATTTCCAGCCTCCAAAGTGGTATCAGGAGCAGCACATCTTCTGACTAGTTAGTAGATAGCCAACTGCATAATATCTGAGAGGTAAGGATTTCTGACACACCAAAAAAGACAGTAATGAGGATAGGTTTAAAGTAAAGCTGAAAGAAATTTCCATTCTGCCCATTCTGGTGACTCTTCTGGGTGGCAGAGCTAAGCAGATACAGGCAGTCACAAAGAGTTCACTAAATACAGTACTTGGTTCTCATATATAATTAAAAACCATTCTCATACTATATAATCTTGTGTTATCTGTATTTCTTTTAGACTGAATAAAGCATTATTGGTAACTTTTACAGTCCCTTCATGGGATTGTGAAGAATTCATTGGAAGTGTCAAGGACTAAATCTAAGCTGTCAGAGAAGCTAGGAACCAAAATGAAAAACTGAGGCTGCGATCACAGTACAAAAAGTAAAATGGAAAAGTTTGCTGTTAACTAAATTACTCAGATTTGGAGAACTAGAATCTGCAACGTGATTAATTCAAGCTCAACCTGTAAGGAACATATAGACTCAGCCCAAGAGGAAAGGCAACATGCTCAAAACTTCAGGGTACAGGTGGACTCCGCGAAGTCAGCTACCTGAGGCAAGCAACCCCAGTACCGACTCTAGCAAGAGAGGCCACACGGCATTCTGGTCACAAAGTGAACCTCCTGGCTCAGCCCCCGCACGCATGTACTCCATTTCCCCTTCTTGTGTCCTCAGATTAGAACCCTAATTGGAGCCACTGCCTGGGTGAGCCAGACGTGAAGGAGAGACCAGGTCTCAATACAAATGTCACGTAGGGATGCCCAAGAGACCCCAAGAGGCATCCAAATTAAAGGAAAAAGTTGGAACAAAAAAAGTAAAGGAAAAAAAATCAAAAGGAAGGTGATACTGGTTTCAGGACAAGGTCCCAGACTTACACAGAGAAGTCGATGTTGGCCCTTTAGGTCCCATCTGCCAAAGTGAATCTCAGGTTGAAATGGAAGGTCAGGAGTGGGATAACGGGAAGGGGGGAGTATGGAGTATGGAGGCCCGGGACCCCGGGTTTACCCTGCCCCAGATGAACCTGGAGACTCATCTTTAGGGAGCATCTCCTGTCTTCTCCCTCTCCCCTTCATCCCGGAGGCCCTTGGTGGAAAAGAACCAAAGCTGGAAAGGGAGCTGGGAGCAGTTGGAGGAGCAGGGAAGGTTGGATTCTGGCCTTACCCTGGCGGCTCTGGATGAGTAGGGGTCCTCAAAGAGGGCCCACATGCGGGGCTGCAGCCTCCTCCAGCGGCCAGACTTGCCGTCGGGCCCCCCCAGCGCCGCCGAATCCTCGATGCCCAGCCGCTTGGCCGCCAGGTCCTCCTCGTCCCCGGGATCGCCGCCCGCGATGAGGTCGGGGGTCTCGAAGATGTCCAGCGCCTCCTCGGCGTCGCGGTGCTGCCGGTAGGTCATCCAGCAGCAGGGCTCCACGTCGGTCTCGTCGATGCCCCAGAATGCCAGCTCCTCCTCGAAGAGCGGCCCGCACACGTCGGCGGGGCAGTGCAGCTTGCCGGTGCGGTAGTAGTTGAGCACATAGGCGAAGACGCCCGGGTGCCGGTCGAAGAAGAACTCGCGGCCGCCCCCGGGGTGGGAGCTGCAGTTCCCCGCGCCGCCCTCGAAGCAGCCTCCGGGGCCGGGGGACGGCGGAGGCGGCCGCGGCGGGGGCGACAGCGGCGGGGGCAAAGGCTGCAGCTTGTCCCCCGCCGCGGTCAGGCTGTCACCCTGGGGCTCCGAGGCGGCGAGCAGGGCCAGGCGCGTTCCGGGCAGGGTCTTGAGGGTGCTGCGGTAGGTCTCGTGCCGGGTGCCCCCGACATTGAGGATCACCCTCTCGTTGTTCTCGATCTTGCCCATCTCTGTGGCTCAGACATGACTAAGGGGAAGGCGAACACAGCGCCAAGTTAAAGATCTCGGCCGTCATGACCCCCACCCCCACCCCCACTCAAGAGTCCCGAGACCTGCAAGGGGCCAAGGACCCTCCCAGGAGATCGGCGTCCAGCCCTGGTCGCGCCTCTCGCATCACACCTTCCCAGCTTCTCAGAGAACTAAAAAGCAGTTCGGGTCTTCCCTGACCTCTCAGGATCCTCTCCCTGGCCTCCCACCTTCTTCCTTTGCTCTGATCTCTCCTCCCTTATCTTCTCACCCTTCACCGCCCCTCCTGTCCCCTGTGGAGTGTAACCTGCTCTCACCCCCCCCAGTCCTCTCCTCCTCCCCAACCCTGTATCTCTCCCTCCTAAGCCCTCCGTCTCCCCATTTTGGCCCCATCTCTCTCCCCCTCCCCTGAAGTGTCCCTGTCTTCCACTCTCCCAGACCCTTTCTGATCCCTCTCCTAGCCTGGATGCAATTCCTTCAGCCTGGGGGTTCTCCCTCTAAGCCACTTGGCAGTGCTGGGTGAGGGTCCCCGGACCCGGCGGAGCGCCCCTGGGTGGCACGCGTACCCTTGGCCAAGCCTGGACTGCGCTCTGCTCCCTGGCACTTGGGAACTGCCCTTTGCGCGACCTGTTCTCCGTTCACCTCTCCTCTCCCTCACCGACCCGACAAAAAGACTGAAGTCAGAGAAAAGAAAAGGGAGGAAAAAAAAAATCCCGGCTCTTGCCTTTCACCAAGGAGATCTCTGACTAATTTCCTCATCCAATTTCCTTTTCACATTGCTGCTCTTGTTGTTAGTGTTATTATTACTTGGGAAAGGAAACGACTCACTAGGATCCATCTTTGAGAACACAAGTGAGCAATGCATCCCACCCATCCCCCTCCCCAAGAAAAACAAAGGTCCTGGGGGAGGAGGAGGCGCTTTCCAGGAGGGGCGAGGCCAGGCACACCCCCTGCCCCGGGCTGCGCGTGCGGCGGGCAGAGTCCCTACACCCGACCTCCCGCTGCCGCTCCCCGGGGCTTCACCACTCCATTCCGATGGCCCAGAGGCGGGGTTCGCGCGCCCGCAGGGTCAGCTTGTCCTTCCCAGGAAATCCCCCTGCGTACCCGCCTCGTCCCCAGATACCTTAAGGAGACCGAGAGCAAAGTGGTTCTGCTTTGGTTTCCGAAGGGCACGCCGCTGGACGGAGCCGCCCTCCTCCGACGAGAAACTACTTGTTGGCGTTTTCCGGGTTCAGGTGGTTGCGCCGCTCTCCGGGGCGCTGAGGTCGGGGACTCGGCCCCCGCCCGCCGCCGGCCGCGCTCCCCGCCTTCATTCTGCGATCTGCGGGTTCGCCCGTCGCCAACCTCGGCGCCCCGAGTCACCATCGCGCAGGGCCGGGCGAACCATGGAGCTCGGGGCGGGTCCAGCCGGCGCTGCCCAAGCCCGCCGGGAACGCACAGCTCGGCCGGCCGTGGCTGCACCGAGGCTGCTGGAGGTCGGGAGAGCTCGCCCCCTGGAAGGCGCAGCCGCCGGGCTGCGATTTGGATATGTAGAATTTTTACTCCCCGGGAATAAAGCAGCCGCTCCTTTGAGCCGTCCCTCCAGCACCACTCGCCGCCAGCCTCCTGCCGCCACCCAAAGCACGCAGCCCCAGGGAGGGTGGGTGGGTGGGTGGGTCCGGGGAAGCTATGTTGCACCAACCAGGTTCCTATGTTTTTCTTCCGTGAAGCTCTGTCCTCGCCCTCTCTCGAGCTTCTGACCGCAGTATTTACACACGACTCTCCACTCGCTTTCTCTCACCCCTCCCAACAAGTGAGAGAATCTAAAACCATTGCATTTTTTTCTTAATGACAGCTGACAAGCGAGAGAGGTCTGCTTACAGGTGACGGTGAATCGTGCTTCCTGTGCCTTATGGCTGTGGCTGCTCTTTTCAGTCAAATGTGGGTCTCCAGCCACTACATCACGGGTTGTGTAAAGCAAAGGAAGTTTAAAAAGTTTATTCCAGGAATAATGTTCTAACAAGTAAAACTTCAGGCTTCTTTGTCAGAAGCTAAAGTCATGAACCACAGACACTCAAACAGCAAAGTAATTCAGAAATAAGCTAATTTCTCTTTTTCTCGATTTTTTTAATTGGGCTTTTAATTTGCTAGGGCTGATACAAAGAGGTGGCTTAAACAGCAGACATCTACTGTCTCACAGTTCTGCAGGTTAGAGTTCCAAAATTAAGGCGCTTACAAGGTCGGTACATTCTGAAGGATGTGAGGAAAGAATCTGCTACCAGTTTCTCTCACTGGCTTGTAGGTGGTCATCTTTCCTCTGTGACTCTTAAGATCCCTTTCTCTGTACACAGGCAGTCTCTGTTCCCAAATCTTCTCATTTGGTAAGAATATTAGTCATATTAGACTCAATTCTAGTATTATCACCACTATAAAGACCCTATCTCCAAATAAGATCACATTGTGAGTATTGCAGCTTAAGACTGTAATACATTATTGGTGGGGAGGCACGACTCATAACAACCTTCACCACTAATTAGTGTGTCTGTATGTGTATTCTGAGCATCAGGGAAAGAGAGAGAGAGAGGCAGAGAGAGAAATTGGCTATTCCATAGGCATAGCCTGTTAGGATTGCTGTCCACCGAGTAGGAAAAACACCAGGACATAAAGGAAGGAAAAACAGATGTTGCTATTGATACTATTGTTTAGAAAGATTAAAAGTTATGAATAAAGTTAACAAGAGAGCTTCAATAATATAGAGGACTTTAAGGTAGGTGGTGAAACAGCAACAACTGACCAAATCAAACACATACTTGCTATAAATTGTTAAGCAAACAAATGATGAACTAAGATGTCTGTGGAAGGTTATTAATGCTTAGGCAAAAATATAAGGAAGTTTGGTTGTAATAAAATTACTATCCCACACCTATAATCTCAGCACTCTGGGAGGCTGAGGCAGGGCAAATCACAAGATGAAGCCAATGGGCAATTTAGTGATT
Organism: Dasyprocta punctata; assembly: GCA_004363535.1. Classification (NCBI taxonomy): domain Eukaryota; kingdom Metazoa; phylum Chordata; class Mammalia; order Rodentia; family Dasyproctidae; genus Dasyprocta; species Dasyprocta punctata. The sequence goes on from RJWM01033948.1 coordinate 11,348, forward strand.
TAGCAATACTCTGTCTTAAAAACTTTTTAAAATATAAAGAGTTGGAAAGTAGCTCAGTGCAAAGGACCTAGATTTAGTTCCCAGTACTGAAAAAAAGAAAAGAAAAGAAAATTACTCATATTTTATGACAATAATGATAGTGTAACTAAGAATGTGAATATAAATACGATACCAGCATTTGAACTGTTAACACACCCGGGAAAGAATAAGGCTTGAATGCTGAAAGAATTTGTCTCTATTTTGCAGTTATCAGTCACTGAGGGATTTCTAAATATATCGGTGATAGCAAATTTCAGTTGCTAGAAAAATCACAAAAAAAAGTATATCCAAATTCTGACAATATTTTCCTGTTGTTGAGATAGTTTCTTATATTCTTTAATGCTGTAAATTCATTAGGGACAAATGAGACATATGGTTTGTTTGAAAATACATTAGTAGTAATACCAGGAACAGAAGCATTTATACTAGTAGGTAACGTATACCAAGATCATGCTATGTGCAAAGTAGTTCCCATAAATTTCCTTTTCAATGTAAATGGAGGATATATTCACATTAAATTACAAGACTGTAGAAAGACAACTCATACCGATGACAGAGATCACTAACAAGAGCCTTTCCTTTTCATACAGTAAATTTTATTGTAAGAGATCTACAGAGAAACCAAAAAGAAGGGGAAAGATAATGCAAATTATTCAGGGAAAGAGAAGTGAAGCTCAAAGGCCTAATGAATCAATTTGGGTCTAATGTTATATACGCTACCTAAAAATAATCACATTGATGGGACAATCATGCTTCAGAACCCAGACTTGTGATTTGTCAAGGGTCAGATGTAAAATTAGAGAACATGACGGACAAGTTTGAAAATAAGAAAGTGGGGTGATAAAAGAATTGAATGTTCATGTCAAGGATGAGTTGATGCACAAAACAATGGATCAATATAAGTGGAAAAAATTCTAAAACAAATATCCAAACTTCATTATATAAGACAGGAGAGCACAGAAAACCCCTCCAGCCACCTAACTCCATATCCTGCTGTTAAATTCAGATAAAAGCTTTGAAACATGATGATGGAAAACGAGAGGAAAAAGCAGTTGTGGTTTCCTTTGTGGGCTGTGTCCAGCAAAGATTTAAAAGACTGTATGGACAGGACCCCTTGCAGAGAAACAGCTAAAATGTTGATTCTTTTCTATTCTGGATTCAGCATCACAGACGACTCCAGACACTGAGCGCTACATCACTATCTTAAAGGTGGATCAATCTCACAGAGGTGCACTGTGATTCAGAATGCATACTTATAAAATAAAATTTGCAAACATTAACTCATTTAAAATCTACTGTGAGAATTTTTTAAATTATTCACCTTATAAAGTAATAATTTTATATTCATAAAAGTAATAATTTTATATTCATAAAAAGTAATAATTTTTATATTCATAAAAATTCCTTCCAATGAATGATCAGTTTTCCACCCTATGGTAAGTCCCTTGTGCAAAGCTCAAAACTAACTCAATTGGTCAAGATTCTACAAGCATAAGGACACTGAAATTTTAGAATCCTTATGATAAAGCTGCATTCTTTTCAAATTATTCGCACTTGCCAGCCGCAGTAGCTCGCACCTGTAATCTCAGGACTGAGGGAGAGGAGGCAGGATGACCACCGGGAGGGGCCAGCCAGCCTGAGCTACACAGAGTTCAAGGTCAGCCTGAACTCCAGTGAGACCCTATTTTAAAGAAAAAAGAAACAAAAACAAAAAAGAAATTACTCTCACTCAAAAATACACATTTTAAGCATTTTTTTAAATAACTAACTTTGTCATTTTAGTTTGTTTGATGCTGCCTTGTTAGAATAGCTGAGGTTGGGTAATTTACAAAGTATAGCAATTTATTCTCTCACAGTTCTAGAGGTTGGACCTTCCACAAAGGTGGACATCTAATGTGGGCCTACTTGCTGTTACATCCTCACATTGCAGAAGAGCAAAAGAAAGATCCCATTTCCCTACATTCTTTTCATAACAGCATAACTCTGCCCTCATGATCCAAATACTTCACGACAGGTCTCATCTCCCAGCATTGCCACACTGAGGATCAACATTTCAACCCATTCACTCAGGAAGAGGCATTCAGACCATAACATTCATGCAATCCAAAAGTGTTCCTACCCAAAATAACTACTTGTGATGATTTTGGCAAGGTAGACTTAAATATGATGAATTTACAGACTACTAATTTTAAAACTTAACAATTTGATTTGTAAGGAATATATGTTGCACTAATTGTCAAGGTCTAGAGTCCCTTCATAAAATTATGGCATAACATAGATGTGTAGCCAATTTGAGCTTACTTTATATGTGGAAAATTAATGTGCATGTGTGCAGAGAAAAAGACATTTTAGCTTCAAAGAAAATATTTTTCATGATGATGTTGACTGATAAGCATTTTTAAAAATAGGAGTTGAAAACAGCTTTATTTTGATGAAAAATTCTGAATCATAGTGTTCTGAATCAGCCTTTCATTTAAATAGAGAGATAGATAGATAGATAAATAGATTGATAGATAGACTTTAGATTGAATAATCCATTATTTACAACACATAATGTCATGGTAACTTCAAAGGGGGCAATATTCAGTAATTTTTCCTGGAGTGGTCCCACCAGGAAATAATCTACTTTTAATAATCTACTTTCTTATAGTTCTTGTTCCTAAACGGGTCATGAACGCTAGATATGACACTTGACCAAAAAATTTTAATACGTATTTTTAGTACTTCACTACCTTTCCCTATTATGTCATGCACATGTGACTTACTCTGCTACATTATACATTTCTATAGGTCCCCTCTCTACATTTTTATCATAACATCCCAACCATAGGAAAGTTTTATGCTTCAAAGTCCACAAAACTTCCCTGTGAAGCTTTTTAAAATACACAAAGATTCTGATGCAGTTGGCTTTGCATAAAATTTGTAAGTGATTGTTTGGAAAAAGCATCCTACATTTTATTGTCTATAAGAATCGGATTAAAAGAAATGTTTATAAATATGTTGTCCCAACTTCACAGAAGGAATGTAAGCATTATATACAGCACACATATACTAACAAAAAAATAAAAAATAAGAGAATCCTATGAGGGGGGAAAAAGCATTGTAATAAATGTTAAAAATTTAACTCAAGAGCTGGGCGTGGTGGCGTACGCCTTTAATCCCAGCACTCGGGAGGCTGAGGTAGGTGGAGCGTTGTGAATTTGAGGCCGGCTTGGGCTACAACGCCAGCGCAAGGCCGGCCTGAGCTACATAGTGCGACCCTGTCTCAAAAAACCAGGCCCTGGAGTTTGGCTCAGCGCCTTAAACGCCTGCCCTACCAGGCGCGAGGTTGTGAGTTCAATCCCCAGTGCCGAAAAAAAAAAAAAAAAAAAAAAAAAAAATTTAACTCAAAAGATATTTTAAAAATAAAATATGACAAGACATTGAGGTGAGCATTCCATCTGCAGTATATATTAGGGTGTCTTTGGTACTTTTCTCTCGTTGTTGGGACAAAATACCCGACACCCAAAATGAAGGAAGAAAAGGTTTATTTAGCTCACTGTGGAGGTTTCAGTCCATAATCAGTGGCATGGTACTGGAACAACACTTCAAGGCAACACTTAAAGGTAGCAGCCACCAAAAACAGCCAAAGCAAAATAGGGGAAAACAAGCCTCTACTCCTCCCTTATAGTATAAGCAAGCCCCTCCCCCTCTCCACCCTGCCCAGGGCAGGTATAGCACTCACACCACCTCTGTGCCTTTCTCTTGCACAGAACGAGGATATTTACAAAGTAAGGATCCTGACTCCCTGCTGAGTCTCTTAGTTAAGTTTCTAAACTTCTCAAGTTGACACAACATATCAACCATAACATAGAGAGAACTTGGATGGGAAAAGAACTAACGACTAACATTTTTATTTTCTGAGATACTGGAAACTGACCCAAGGGCTTGCTACAGACCTACATTCCTCATGCCTTTTATTTTTTTTTTTAATTTGGAGACAGAATTTCACTAAATTCCTAAATTGGCTAGGACTCCAACTTGTGTCATTCCTGCCTCATCTTGGAATTACAAGTATGTGCCACCACACCTGGCTCAGAACTAACTTTAATGACAAATTATGATGCCAATTACTATATATCTATGTATGTGGGTGTATATGCGTATATGCATACATAGTTATACTATCCATTACAGAAGTATTGAAATAGTCACTGCTATTGAAACCAAATAAGTTTTAAAATAGTCAGTTCTTTTTCCTGTTTGGCAAATGATTGTCAGAGTAATGAGGGGGAAAATATTATTAGTAATTATAGAAGTCAAAACTTACTTATTTAAGTATGAAATAAAAAGTCAAAAGCTTTATATATAACTCATTTAATCCTCAATCTCAATCATTTTTACCAACATTTTGCTGTTTAGGGGGCTGATATTGAAAAATAACTTGCCCAAGAAAATACCTAAGACCAAAGCAAACAAATAATGCATAGTATTCAAGACTATAAGTGTTCAATCAAAGATCTGTGTCCTGGCTAGACAATAAAAAGTTGAGCCATTATTTGAATATGTATAGAACCATGATTTTAATAGGCATTAGAAGATATTATGTATGATAAATAATAAATATTAATTTTTTTTTTTTGGTACTGGGTGTTGAACTCAGGACCTTGCACTTGCCAGACAGGTGTTTGTGCTGTTAAGCTATATCCCCGGCCCTAAAAATAAATAGTAAATTTGATGCATTCTAATTGTTTAGTGATTTGAAAACCCCGTATCAAGATAACTCAGAATTTGATCTCCTCCCTCTGTTTAGTGAACAGCATATGATAAAAGCAGTAATCAAAATAAGCTAGTAAGGTGAATTTTTTAAAAAAAGAACTGTATGCATTTGTTCTCTACAAAAAGAGAAGAATAAAAGCCACGAATCATAAATATTGTTACAAAAAATTTGGGGAATAATCAAGTTGGTTCCCTCACAGAATAAAAGAAAGAGCTCAAGAATTGAGGAATCTAAAAGAAACTTGCAATAAGAATAAATCCTGTCAAAGCACACCAAGTTGAGTTTCAATATTTAGAAAGACATCAAGACAGGTGCAAAAGCAGGTTTCTGAAAAGCTACTTTATTTCAAATGGAATAGAGGAAAGTAAAAATAACATCAGGGCAGAGCAGCAGTTTAATAGAGGAACAAAACTAAGGCACATGCTTGAAATACTTCTCCTTTTACCAGATCACGTAAATTCACTTCTCAATTTATTTTTTAAAATTGGACTCTGGAATAACATAGACTGTCATGCAATTTGGGGAACAGAAATGAAAAATAATATAAAAATCTAATATGGATTAATATAATCAAAATTCCTCAAAGAAAATATTGTCAATGCAGAAATATATAAATATAAACACCTCTCCCAGAAAAAAATATCAGTGTCAATGACATATTTAGATACTTAATTTGAAAATATCCAGTATTCCTTTAATGTCCTGAATCTTTTTATTGTCATCATTAAATCTGGAGATTTGGTATTTGATAGAATTAATTTAAGACTATATTTAGACTGTGCAATAATCTGAATGTATCCCCCTAAATTTATATGTTACAATTTAGTTTCCAAAGTGAGATTATTAAGAGGTGAGGAGATGATTAGGTCATTTTGAAGATGAGGTTCACATGGATTGAATTAGGGCCTTTGCAAATGGTTAATCAACATTCAAATCTTAATTTAAACATCATTCTCTCCTCCAAGACTTTATCGGTGCTCTAAAATACATTGTACCCTGTACTAAGCATTGAGCATATTCACACAGCACCTTTTATTTCTCTATCAGGACAATTAAAAGTCAGAACTGCAATTACTTGCTTGCGTACCTTCTATTCTAGACTCTAACTGCTGGCATTAAGCATATCTTGGCCACAATTATATACCCAATGTTCAGTTTAGTGCCTGATGTACAATGATCAGTGATGATAATTAAGATTATAATGATGATGAAGTAACTGCAACAGCAGTTACATTGCAAATAATGATCATAATTAATATATTATATACTCACCATTTTCCAGTTCTATGTTAAATTATTCACATATTATTCCATTTAATGGTCATGACAACATCATAGTACGTGTACTATGATTATTTCTATTTTATAGGTTAAGCTATGTAGGAGTAAAATGGTCACTTAAATCGCCCTAAGTCAAGCCCTAGAAATTGGAGGAAAGAAGACTTGAATACAGACTTTTGCTGCAAAGGTGTCTTTTATTTTGTTTTTGTTGTTGTTGTTGTTTTGTTTGCCACCGGGAATCAAACTCACAACCTCACGCCTGCCAGGCAGGTGCTTAAGCCACTGAGCCTTGCTCACGTTGTAGCCCAAGCCGGCCTCAAACTCACAACGCTCTGCCTACCTCAACCTCGTGAGTGCTGGTATTAAAGGTGTGTGTCACCACGCCCGGCTCTAAAAGTGTCTTTTTCAACAATACTAATCATGAATTTTATTCAATGTTACAATTAACATGGAGGAAATTGTTAGTTTTAAAAGTCTGAGTCTCCATAACTGAGGATTTTGCATGTTGGATTCTTATTTTACTGGATTTCTGATATTTCAATCTTGGTCATTCATAATGTAATCTTTTTTGTTGCTCTGCTTTATTTTCTTTAAAATTCTAAATGCAGTATTTCTTTTAATTATTGTAAAGCTAAAAATATAAAACAAATGTTCAAAACTAAAATGTTTTTAATAGATATTTAGATATTTTATATCAATGTCTTCATATTCACTTAGTGACACTATTTTTCAGTCATTGCCCTGTTCTAATATTAGTGGTATAAATAAAGAAGAAGAAGCAAATCTTCCTACATACAAAAATTCTTTTCAGCATGCACTGTAGGTCGGAGTCTAAAAGCCTCTTTTCCTTGTGGACTTTCCCTACTTTTTTCAGTTCAAGCTGATGTAATTCCTTTAAAATCTTGGTGTATCAAGTTATAATCCACTCCACTGAACAAAAGAAAAATTTATAAATCATTTTGTAAAATGCATCAAAGCTTTGCCCCTCCCCTATAAAATTGCTGTGTTCTAAAACTCTTTAATATTCTTAGAATTTCTATTGTTTTAACAAGAAGATTCTATGATGCATGCTTTTAAATTCTTTAGAAAGCTGTTGTCTAACTAAAAGTGTCTGAGACACCAATTTTTATCCCTCCGAGATCTTTAACTAATGACCTTATAGCACTCTTTCGATTTCATTTCTTGTCTTTTTGCTAGGAGAGATTGAGAAAAGAAACACTTTTCAAACTCAGCAAGTACTGGCTCATATAATTTCTTGAAATTCTGATTTAAAAAACTCAGTGGTTTCTTCTTTGGTGTGTCCTTTCCTCACATATTTTATCACAATTATGAAAAAAGAAGCCAGTTGTCACTTTTTACACTCTGCCTGAAAATTTCCCCTGCCACATCTCCAAGTTTATTAGGTTCCCTTTTTATTTCTCACATCACTGTCGACAGCAATACTGGCAAACTTTCTGCCACTGTAGAATAAAGGTCCCTTTATATCAATATTCAATAGCATTCTCCTTACTGTCCTTCAAGCCCTCACCAATATTTCCTCAAGATCTTTCCAGCTTCCACTAACATGCTCCTTAGCTTTGTACCACCACTGAGTCCCACAGCCAATGGCAAATGTTTTCAGCTTTTCTTACAGCCGTATCACCCTTGCAGATCCAAATTCTGCTCTGCTTATTATTGCCTCATAGTAAAGTACTCCAAAGCTCAGTGACTTACAACAACAGCTAGTTCGCTATTATTTCTAACAGATATGTGGGTCAGAAACTTAGTACAGCATGGTGAAGATAGCCCGTCCTTGCTCCATAATGTCTGTGGCTTCACATGGTGCAACGGCAAACAGAAACACTGAACCAACTTCCAGGATTTGGAGGCACTGACTAGGATTCCATTGTTCCTCAAAAATGTCAGGCCCTGATCTCTGGTGGTCTAGGGCTTATATAGAATAAATGAGTAAAAAGTACAAAGGCAGAGTACTTGGCTGTCTTTGATTGGTTCTTACTGTATGCACCATAGTGATCAGCTATGCATCACAGTGACCAACCATTTCTAGGAGACAAAAGCAACCAGAACTGCAACAGAAGCTATTACTTGGACAACAAACAAACTGAAGTATACTGGCTGAGGGGATCATTTTCTGCTAAAATATGATGGCTGAAATGGCTATGGGCCAGATCACCTGGGATTGGTTAAGGATCCACTATCCATTTAGTCAGAGGATCTTTCTGTGGGATGTCTCCCTTCAGTGTCTCCAGTATGGCATTCCAGGTCAGTTGGATACTTCACGTGGAAGCTCAGGTTCTGAAACATAATAGGTCTGACAGATGATGGTGAAAACAGCATGGATTTCTATACTATTAAAAACCTAACCTTAAATTCTCATCCCCATGGTTTTGTTTCTATTTATTAATGTTCTAAACTAGTTCCTCCCTTAGGACAATTTCATTTACTTTTTCCTCTGCCTAGATTGTTAGTCTTACGGATCTTTTCCTGGATTGACCTTTATGTCACTCAAGTCTGGTTAGACTTAATG
>RJWM01033949.1:0-20136 GCA_004363535.1 Dasyprocta punctata
TGATTGATATAACTGATATGTGCTGACTCATACCTGTCATGATATCTTTCTGTTGCTGATTTTCTACATTTTCTGTTTAATTACTTGCCCTGCTTAGCGGTTTCCTTTTGTTGTTGTTCTTAAGATTGTGGTTATCTTTGTCTCTTTCTAGAGTGTCTTTCAGTACTCTTTGTAGTGTTGGTTTGGTGGCCATAAATTTGTTCAGTTGTTCTTTGTCATGAAAGTATGTTATTTCTCCATCAATTTTTAAGGATAGTTTTGCAGGGTACATCAATCTGGGTTGAAAGTTATTTTCTTTCAAGATTTGAAATACTTCACTCCAAGCTCTTCTTGACTTGGAGGTTTGTGTTGAGAAGTCTGCCATGATTCTTATTTTTTTTTATTTTTTTTATTTTTTTAATTTTATTTGAGCGAAGAAAAACAAAACAAACAAAAACTACAACAACAACAACAAAAAAAAACGACATATATAGTAAAAACAACAAGCAAAAGAGACAAGCAAACAACTATAGTAAATACACAACATTGCAGGTTTACAAAACCAGAAGATAGAAGCTTGACAATGGTTGCAATTTGCGCATCGTTATCTTTAAAATGGATCTGCCGTGATTCTGATAGGCTTTCCTTCATAGGTGATCTGTTTCTTTTCTCTGACAGCTTTTAGTATTTTGTTCTTGTGCTGTATATCTGATACCCTTATTATTATATGTCTGGGTGAGGATTTATTTTGGTTGTGGTTAATTGGGGTTCTGTATGCCTCATTTACCGGTATTTCAGATTCTCTTCCCATGTTTGGAAGTTTTCTGCTATTATTTCTGTGAATCGTCTTCGCAGGTCATTGGTATTGACTCCTGCTTTTTCATTTATGCCTATTAATCTTATGTTGTTTCTCTTGGCATCATCTTGTAGCTGTTGAATTGTTGTTTCTTGGTTCCTTACTATTTTTAGGAGATCTTTTCTTTCATGGCCATGATCTCCCATGCTGTCTTCAAGATCTAAGATTCTATCTTCAGCTTCATTTAAGCGGTTTTTCAAACTTTCCATGGAGTTTTTCATTTCTTGTATTTCCCTTTGCATCTGTTTCATGCATTGTGTTTGTGTCTTATATTGTTCATTCAAGGTTTCGATCATTTTCTTAAGTTCTTCTATTTTTTTATCTTGCTCTTCTTTAGATACACACAACATTTCTTTAATAATGATTCTCATTTCATTTTTTAGCTGAGAGAATATTTCTGATTTGAATTTCTCTATAGCTTCATCAAGCTGTTTCTTTATTGCATTTTCTATCATTTCGGAAAGTCCATTTGTGTGACTCCCGCTGTCTTCCATTTCAGTGTCTCTTGGTTTTGTTCTTTGTGGGCTGGGGGACTGAGACTGCCTCTTGGTCTTTTGTTTTGTCATTTTCTTCTGGAATCTATGTAGCTCTGTGTCCTGCCAGGCTGGTCTTCCACTGAGGTTCGTGCTGATTCTTCCTGCATGCAGGATTGCGGGACCCGGTAAGCTGGGTCCCATGCACAGCAAGGACGGGCGGCCTCCTGGGGCGTGTGGGTGGAGCCTCTTCCTTAATTGGGTGGGGGTCAAGGCCTCCCAGTCCCAGGGAGCTAGGCTGGGCACCGCGAGTGACGCGGACCCGACCCTGGTTCTGTCCGCAAGTTCAGCCCAACAGCTATGCCTGTGGGGCAAGCCCGGGCAGGTCCCAGGCCTACAGTGCTGGGAGCAACCCTGCTGGGTGGCAGGGTCTGCACGCGAGCTGTGGGATGGCACACACTCGAGCCGCTCTGCTGAAGAATGCAGCTGCCGTGCACTCTGCACTCTGGTGGGGGTGGCCCAAGTTCTCCAGGTCCCTGCAGCTACGTTGCTCAGTTCCCAGTGAGCAGCTCTGGGGTCCTGGGCTGATTTGGGCTGGGCTGTGTACCTCTGTGTCCCGCGCGGCTGGCTGGCGTTCCCCTGAGGTTCGCGCTGATTCTTGCGGCGTGCAGGATTGCGGGACCTGGTAGGGTGGGTCCCGTGCAGAGCAAGGAAGGGCGGCCTAATCATTCTAATTATTCACTTACGTTGATATGTGAAAAATGACCTTGTAGAGATTTTCTGCGAGTTCGATCTCCAGAACTGAAAACAAAATCAAAAACACGAAACAAAACAAAAAACACTTCTGGACCTTTTTATATTTGTGAGTACTAAGGGAGATGCTGCCATTTTCAGAGAGAAACTTTGAGTACATTAATAGTGGAATATAATGCAAAAAATAGAAAACATGGTTAGTTTTTGGGAGAAGTAAAAAGAGAAATACACTGAGCCATGTGGAACTATTTATACCCCATGCCACACGAGTGTTGTCAGGCTTGTGTTACACCAGTCCTTCCCAGATGTAATGTGCATAGAAATCATCTGAAGACTTTCTAAGATGTGCGAAATGTAGATTCTACTCACTGGGACTGGAGTAGATCCTGAGATTCTTTCTTTTGTAGTTAATATTCATACTCACTCTTTAGTGAAAATCTCTAATCCCTTACTTTCCTAATATCCCAAAGTGACATCTTTTATTTTAACATGTATGACAGTCTAGATTGCCAAATTGATTACAGTGAGAGAGTTGGCTGTGGGTCGGTTAGTAAAGTACACCTTTTGAGGCATCTGAATGGGTGATGGATGTTTAATCTTGTGGAAGATATTGTTCCTGGCTGCTTTCTCTTGGGTGATCTCCCCCATACTCTATATCCAGTCATCATGAAGTGAACAGGTTTCCTCTGTCACACCCCTCCACCATGATGATTGGGCCTTGAAGTCAGCTGGCCATGAACTGGAGCCTCTGAAACTGTGATGCAGAATAAACCTCTCCTTTATTTTACAAGTATTAGGTGTTTTTCTCTCAGTCATGGGAAAATTGAAAAGTATAGTACCTTTTCTCTGTATTTTCTGAGTTTTTTCCCCATTTCTAATGAATCTAGTGAATCACATAGTGTTCTCATTTATCCTCCCAAATACTTATCAGTATGCCCCTATGGGCCAAACTGTTCAAAAAATCAAGGACAGAGAGGCGATAAAGGGGCAGGGGTTGGCTGGTATCAGGAACAGCTTGAGATTTGAGTTCATTTATGACCTGTCTGTGTCATTGGCTAATTTAACTCTTATTCCAAGTAGAGCCTGTGTAAGAGGAATGTCTTCCTAGAGAACTCTTCATGGAGTGGGTTCTTCCCACTGACGAGGCTCAAGTAGAAAGACAAAATGGAGAAGAGGTAGGGGCTGCTCCTGAGTGGAGGACTCACTCTGCCTTGGACATAGGCAGGCAGTAGTTAAGGTCATGGTCGGAGAAGGAGCCATCAGTCATCTACTCAGAGACACAAGAGACCTGAGCCTGGCCATCAGGAAGCACTTTATTGCTGCTTCTGTGGAATCTGTGGGGCTCTCAACTAGGAAATCAGACAATTGCATCCTGACTAAGGGATGGCTTGGGCCATTAGTTTGTCCTTCTTGTCTCCTACAGAGCTTCAGGGCAAATTCAGTGTAATGTCTGCCTCCCTCCTAGATACAACACACAGGTATCAGTTGTAAATAGCCCCAGGGTAAGAGAAACTAATTCGTATAAAGAGAACTCTGTCTCCTCGAGATTAAGGATGTATAAGACTGACCTGCCATGTGCCTGCTTCAGCACATCTCTGGGGTTCCTGCACCATGGCCTTGACCACACTCCTCTTCTTTGTCATCTTTCACTGCAGAAGTCAGAACTAAGTCTTCATTCTTCAGCTCACTGAATACTCATCCCAAAAATGTTCTCTTCTCATCTCCTTTCCCATAAAATAATGATTTTCTGTGTTTTTAGGCTCACTGTCCCAGCTCCCAGAGCCTAATTATTGTGTTTTGTGCAGCAAAATTTGTTCATTGACATACTTCCTAAATGAAGCCTAATGAAGATCTGTATTTCCAGGATCCTTCACCCAGCTCCGCTGATTCAGCTGCCTTTGGTATTTGCCTCCCTAGGACAGACAGTCAGACTCATCTCTACCCTAAGCACTGGCTATAGGGGTTACATTGTGGAGCCCAAGGAAGTGCTCTATGCTCAAGATGTTACGAGCGGTAATGCTCTGGTTGGTGGATAGGAGATGATCTCTGATTACTACTTAGCTTTCCACTCTGGCCTAGGTCAGTACCTGAGCATCCAGGAACATCCAGAAATAAGAAAATTCTGGCCATCACTATAGGACAGAATATAGCAGTGGAGACAGATTCTGTGTAACCCCAGTGACACATGCAGAGCAAAGCACCAGCAGATCTTCTGGCTCATAAAACCTGTGCCAAATTCTCTTCCATTGTCCTGACCTTCAGCGTAGAAGAAGCCTCTTGACCCCTGCCTTGAGAGCTACCACCTTGCAAAGTAATTTGTAGTTCTGCACATATTTAGGAGAGTGATTTGTGTTTTTCATGCCCAGTCAGATTTAGGTTCACAGAAAATATCTACATACTGTAACATGTTTCTGTAATATCTTATCACATAGCAAAGTCAGTCTGGTGATATGTGGTGGTCACAAGTCATCTGATGGGGATGGAAGAGCATTCACAGTACAATCATACAAGAACCTCTAATATCAGCTCCTCTGTTACCTTTTTACTCCATAAGAATTGATGGGCTGTCCACTCAAATCAAGAAACTGAGTATTTCCCAGAAGAGAAAAGACCATGATCCTGACCTCTGTCATCCATTTTCACACAAGATGCATCTGGACTCTAAACATTTTAAACCCCTTCCATGTGTAATAGTGTCAAGGTGTGGAAAATTAAAATAAAAAAAATTTCACACACAGGAGAGTGGAGGAGTCTCCACTAACACGACCCTGAAGACACACAGGGGTCATTCACTGTCCTCAAAAGATATGAGTCTGAATACTAGGGCAAAGTGAAATAAAGCAAGTAATGCTAAACATATATAAACAAGACTCCTTCCAGGAGTGAGAATCTGTTGCACTCAGAGAGTATATCAAATCACAGACACTTGAAGTCATGTCATCTATGGGAAGGATATTACGTGCTTTCTGGTCTCTGAGCCATGGCAGCCATGTGTCCTGCGACAAAAAGGGACCACCGTGGGAAGATTGTCCCGTGGTCCTGCACAGCTACATGGGAAAAACTATTCACATAAAGGACCTTGGCAAGAGCATTGAATCCAGTGCTGACAGGCTCAGCTGCTGTGCCACCTGTGACCTTGCAGAGCACTTTGAGCAAGGGTTTTGTCTACTTTCGGAAGATGCTCCCTCTCAGGACTTGCACAAAGAGGAAATCAAATTTTCCTCCTTCTGGTTTTACAGTATGAGCTCCAGCACCAGGCTTCAGAGAGGGGCTGGGACACACAAGATGGAAACACATTTGAATGAACAGCTTCTCCCACAGGGCCTGGAACAGAAAAAGAGGCCTGGGGCTACTCAAGGCACTGTTGGGATCAGGGGACGGTTTCTACCATGGCCTGGACTCCTCTTCTCCTATTCCCCTCTCACTGCTCAGATAAGAACAGACCTTGCAGACATCCTGCAATTTCACAGTCTGATAAGGTATCTCCTGCTATGAGTCTTGCAAAATGTTAGCATGATCAATGTTTCCCTATCCACCATGGTCTGTGTTTGCAGTTTCCCTCTCTCAGATTCTGGTGGCTCAGGAACCTTCACTCTGCATCTCCTGGAGCATCTGCCAGACTCACATGCACCTTGAGAAGTGACATTGGTGTTGTCGGAAAAAACTTACTCTGGTACCAGCAGAAGCCAGGAAGTCCTCCCCAGTTTCTCCTATACTACTACTCAGACTCAGATGAGTACCAGGGTTCTGGCATCCCCAGTCGCTTTTCTGGTTCAAAAGACACCTCAGCCAATGCAGGCATTTTGCGTATTTCTGGGCTGCAGTCTGAGGATGAAGCTAACTATTACTGTAGCATCTGGTACAACAGGGCTTATCGAGGTGACACCCAGGGATGGGGAAGTAACACAAAAACCCCAGCCTGCCCTGGAACTGAGCCTATGAAGCCTTTTGAAATGTAAAAATAAATTTTATCTACACTAAGTATTCTTGGATTTAGCGACAATGTAACAGCATTCATCATCCCAAATTACCAAATAATGTTGCCAGACTCTCAGGAAAAAGAAATAAACTGTGGTGGTCTCTAAATTTTGCTTTGTGGCACACTGATTTTAAGATGATAAAAAAGCACATGGTTCTGGAATTTTTATTTTGACAAAAAAATATCAAATAAACCTTTTCATGCTCTTCTAGTCAGTGTCCATGGACCATCCCAGCAAGACGGTGGCCTCAAGAGCACGGATTCTACACTTCCAGATATCACACCAAAGACCTCCCCTTCCATACAGTCAACAGTGACTAGTGCTTCTGGTGTCTCACTGTGTCCAGGACTGAAATATGAATTGCTGGTGGAGAAAACAGGCTCAGGGTGGATCTCAGATACAGAGCTAATTTGGTTCACTTTTAGTCACATAAAGCCCCACCTGCAAAATGAAGTAAAAGACAATAGGCTTAGGTTATACTGGAGGGACTAGGGCCCAGAAAAACATGTTGTGGGAAAAGAGAGAGACAAGGGATGAATCCACCTTGCCTTAGAATGGATCAGGACACTACTGTCAGTTGAGTATAATTGAGGTAGGATAAAGAAATACAGATGAGTAGAGGGGAGACATTGAAAATCATAACTAAAATACTTGTATTTTTAAGAAGACTGTAACTCTAATAGCCAGTCAAGTTACCCAAGGCTATCCATATCAATAAACCCTTGGTATGTTTATGTTTTTCTTCTAGTGTCTCACATCCAAAATTTCTTAAAGAAACTTTGTCTACAAATTCCTTTGTTGGTACAGGGCAGAAATCTGATATTATAGGAACAGATTATGAGAGTACAAAAACATTTTAGGCAAAATATCTTTATTTTTCCAAATCCATTTTATTCATGGACTAAAAAAAGAAGAAGAAAAAAAAGTACAACAAAATTTTAAAGTACATCAATCAGGAGGTATCAATGGTACATAGATTGCACATTGTCATTCCCAAATCATTCACCCAGAGCACAAGACATCTGCCTTCAGTTGTCCAAACAATACCAGCACGAATCTTTCTCTTCAGAGAACTCAGAGAAATCAGTAGCATAGCTATCTTAACTATTTTTATGTACATATATATACACATATACATATGATTTTTCTTTCATTTTGTCACACTAATGAAACAATATGTTTACACTTGCGTGTCTTATCTATTTCACTAATGAGTGTATTCTCAAGTTGCATCCATTTATCTATAAAGTGTTCAGTGTGTCATTCTTTATGGCTGAGTAATACTCCATTATATAAAAATACTACATCTTTTCTATCCATCCCTCAGTCGATGGGCATTTAGGTTGTTTCCAAGATCTGGCTGTTATAAACTGTGCTGCTTTAAACACTGGTGCACATATATCACTGTGGTATGATGTTTTTAATTCTTTTGGGAAGATACCCAGAAGGGGAATAGCTGTGTTAAATAAGATCTCCAATCCCAGTTTTCTGAGGAATCTCCACACTGATTTCTATAGTGGTTGCACTGGTCTGCATTCCCACCAGCAGTGGAGAAGTGTTCCTTTTTTCCACAGCCCCTCCAGCACTTGTTATTGGTTGATTTCCTGATATTAGCCATTCTGTCTGGGGCGGGGTGAAATCTCAGTGTTGTTTTAACTTGCATCTCTCGAATGATCAGTGATGTTGAACATTTTTTCATGTATTCAATTGCTGTTTGTATTTCTTCATCTGAGAAGTGTGTATTCATCTCAGATGCCCATTTTTGGATTGGGTCTTTAAATCTGGGAGGACTGATTTTTTTTTCTTTTTTTTAGCTCTTTACATGTTCTCGATAGTAATCCTTTGTCTGAGGAATAGTTGGCAAACATTTTCTCTCACATTGTGAACTGTCTCTTTACTCTGTTGGTGGTTTCTCTTGCTGGGCAGAAGTTTTTCAGTAGGGTGTGATTCCATTTGTCAATTTTTTGTGATATTTCCTGCGCAATCTGTGTTTTGTTCATAAAGTCTTTGCCTACACCAATGTCTTTAAGAGTTTTACCTACTCTATCTTCCGGCAGATTTAATGTTTCTGTTTTAATATTAAGATCTTTGATCCATTTTGATTTTAGCTTGGTACATGGTGAAAGGTTTGGGTAAAGTTTTAATCATCTTATATTATCTGTTAAGAACTTTGTTAGGGCTCATTCCATTCACCTATAAAATGGGCTATTATCTTATGAGTGGGTCATCCTGTTCCCATGAACCAAGGCCAAGATGAAACTTCATATACATTCACAAATTCCACAGATTTTAATAGCCAAAGGCACATATATGCTTTTAGTTCCAAACTGTTACATGTCTCTCTCTCTTTCTCTCTCACTTCTCTCTCTCTTTCTCTCTCTCTCTCTCCCTTTCTGTCTCTTTCTCTTGTGTGCACTCAGTCTTTTGTGTGTGTAATTATACATTTATGCCTAATAAATCCCTGACTAACACATAAAAAAAAATTCTTTCACCATGACAGGAATCACTGAAACTGCATCTTATTCCACAACTGAGGTGGCTTTAAGTTCTTCATCCCCACTTTTGGAAGCCCCTGAAACCCTGCCTGGTGACTAAATGGGTTACATGGGTATGATTTCCATAGAGTTGATGCCCCTCAGGAGTATGGGAACTCACTTTGAGGTATGTATAGGAAATTTACGGGTGGTGAAATGAGAACTCTACTCTTTTGTCTCACAGTAGTATTTAAATAATGTCGAATGTCAATTTGGAATGTCACAAGCAGAAATGTCCTCCAAAGTTTGCTTTGAATTACTTGACAGCATGAATTGCTTGAGAAACTCAGCTCCTAAGGACATGCCTACCTCAAAAACAACTGCAGAGATATTGGTTATAGTTTACAAAAGTCGCAGGCAGAGTCCCATCTTCTATGATATAGAACAATAGTGAGTGACCTGCTGAATGCCACAAAGAGGGAGGCACTTCCCATGAACCATTTTCTCATCCATTATATATATGCAAATTGGTTTCACTTATAGTACTAATTTCTCTTTGTTCACTCAAAAGAATGTTTTGGCTTTTTGCCTGCCCCTTCATTGTAAGAGAGGCTATTTTGTCTATAACTTCTACTCAAGAGTTCCATTTTGGCCATATACTTAAGAATATGACAGTATATTAATTATGGTTATTATCTAATTATTTTGTTATGAAGCAAACATAAAGCAATGAACTTAAAATCAAATATGACAGAAGATACTTAATATGTATATCCATTGGCTTCATCCTGTCTTTCAGAAGGTACCTCCTTTTCTCCAGTGTAAATTCCCCTAGACAATCCTTTTTCTCTCCTTATTCTAAAGTCCTGAAGTCAAAGGGCTTAGGTCGGAAATGTGTATAATAGTCAATGAGCTTTAGTGGTTGCTTCTGCAGCTACCATGAAGATCCTTCTTATTAAATGAGTGAGAACATAGTAACTTCCATTCATCATCTATGGGGAAATAAGGCTTCTTTCAGCCCTGACATGGGCCAGTGAGCCTTGGGGAAGCAGTCGAAGAATGAGTCTGAGTATTCAAGTGTTCAGGTACACATGAGCCATCAGTGTAGTGCAATAGGAGGTAGAGAGGAAGTCTTAGTCTAAGCCTCAACCCTCTGCTTCTGAATTAAATACCTTGTTTGGAAGCTGGTTTATAGCCAGTGTAGATTTACATGGTGTCTGTATACCAAATGGGATAATAGCAAACACTCTTCCCCTCAGTCCTGACAGTCCCTTCAGATCAGACACCGTTTTTTTTCCCTGAAGCTTTAATCTTCATTGTGCCACAACTGAAAGGAAAGATTAAGATATAGAGTTTCAGAATATGGACAGCACATCAGAAATGATTCGTGTCTAATAAAATTTGACTGATTCTCAAATCTAAAACTAAATACTTTCAAAGAGAAGTGTGTACCATTTATCCTGAAAATGTCCAATAGAAAATTAATAGAGAAAAGCAAGAAACTAAGCAGGTACCATTTCAGATCATTAACAGAACTGTGTTGAATTCTGCACTTTGCAAATGCATGGGAAACAAATTTAAAAATCACCCTGTTAGGCACCAGGAAAATCACAAGTTGAATGGGGAAAGACCAACCCCAGGCACCACCACTGAAATGTCTCAAGTGCTGAAGGTGTGTGGTAGAGATTTCTAAACAACACACAAAAATTCCTGTGGATGAACTATTTCACACATCTTGAAATAAATGAGAAAGGAGTAAATAGACATCATCAAAGCAAATGTAATGGAATTTAAAAAACAAAAAAATAATGTTTAAAAATCAAACTGTGTGGGAATTTATTTTAGAAACCATATGTCTTAAAATATTTTTGAAGCAATGGAACACATAATTTGGGGAATTATTTGAACTTCTCCCTAATTCCTAATCATTTATTTTCTATTTTCCTCTTTAAGACATATGCAGATTGATTTCACTTATAGCACTAATTTCTCTTTGTTGACTCAAAAGAAGGTTTTGGTTTTTTGCCTGCCCTCAGGGAAAGTCTATTATGTCTATGACTTCTACTCTCTCTTAAGAATATGACCATATATAAACTATTGCTATTATCTCATTACTTTGTTATGAAACAAACATAAAACAACAAAATTAAAATAAAAAATTACAGAAGGTATTTATTACAGCTAGAGAATAAAATAGTTATGAAAGCCCATTAGAGGGCACTGGGAGTCTTCTCAAGAGTCAGCAAACCCTAAAAAGGACACGCAGGGCTAACAGTTAATGATGGGGTTTGTGCTCAGAGACCTGAGTTAGAGGTTACAGCAGGTGCTTCCTCTCATGGGAAAACACAAAGCTCACAACACCCAATGACCCTGACAGTGGAGCAGGACCCTGAGTTCAGAATCCTGCAACCAATTGTACTAATGTTTTTGGTAAAAGATTCATATTTTCAGATGACACAAAAAATAGGCTACAAGAACTGAGGGGGCAAAACAGGATCATCCCAAAGTCACCAGCAGCTGCAGGTGCTCAGAAATACCTGGAAAACCCATTGTGTTGCCTACACATCTGCTCCTCCTTCCATCTCTCCTCACGCTCAGCCCAGACTCATACACACTTCACACCCCTGCCTTTAAAGCAACTATTCTATCCTTCTTCCTCATCCCTAATGAGTGTTGGTTTTTATTGTGTGGTTCCATTCTCATTCTGTAATGATCCTGATTCCTTCCAATATTCTATTTGTCAGGGCATAGTCATTTTCATCTGTGGCTGCTGTTTTGTAGCAATCACTGATGGCCATGTTCCAATCAGGTTCCATCAGAAACTGGCCAAACATTCACGACAATGATTTTGACACAAGCAATAGGCACTCCTAGTCACCTGTCAGGTCTGCAAGTTCCCTCCCATGACAGAGTCTACTTAATCCCCTTGGGGACCCAGCCTCAGGATGAAGCTGAGCGCTATCATATGCTCTGTGACAGTTCTGCTCAACACAGGAAGACCCAGATGGGGAATTAAGACATAAACCTAGGTTTGACTAAGCCTGAATGCAAAGAGGATCATTAATGGACTATGAACACTCTGGCAGACGCCCGCTGACTGTCCATGATAAGAAAGGTGAAGGAAAGTGTTTTAATTGGTTCTTCTTCATGTTTAGGTGCAAAGGAGTAGGGTATGCATGAACTTTTTCAGTTGATATGTTTCATGCAAAAACAGAATTCAATTACTTAATTTACCTAAAAGTACAGTGATTATGGTTTGAGATCAGAAGACTGAAGTCACTTTATTTTCTCTATACAAAAGCAGCTTCAGTAATGTTCTTTTTCACATCTAAGAGAAAAGAAAAGCAACCTACCACACTTTAGATGTTAATGCAAATTGTGTTATATTAATTTTCACTTTACTACAAAGGCATTGCATACCACTTTTAAATATTAAAACCTATGAAAATTTGTAAAAGTTCTTGTTTGCTAATGTTATGTGGCAAAATCTCTCCCTATAGAAGATATGGTGAGATGCCATTGTAAATATCACAAATACTGATCTTTTAAAAACATAGTGTCATCCCAGATGTCAATAAGATGAGGTGATATTAGAGGAAGTATTAATTAATATAGTTTGTCTGGAGTCTGCATAAGAAGATGCCCAGAGGAGACAAGGATACATAGAGAGAATATCACGTGAAAACAGAGAAAGAGTCTGACCTTACGCAGCACTAGGTGAAGGGCACCAAAGACCATCCACTACCGGGACCCAGGCAGAAAGAAGGAAGGAGTCTTCTAGAGGGATCATGGGGAACATGGCCTTGCCTGTGGGTTTTGGATGACTGACCTCCAGAGCTATGTGTAGGATGACATACTTCTGTGGTTACTATCCAACAAGTTTCTAGTACTTTGCTTATTGTAGTTCTAGAATAATCTCCCAAACACTAATTGGCAGGATCACTTAATAGCATGATGTGTTTTTTTGTCTGTTTGTTTTGTTCCTAGGAGTAGGCCCCATGGTTACTCTACCACAGACCCAAATCGCAACACTTTGTATTTATTATTTTGGGACAGGGTCTCCCTAAATTGACCCTCTGTGAAAGCACTGCCATATGCCACACAAAGTGTGACCCTGGGCAGTGCACTGGGTCCAGACTCGTCTGCACCCTGAGTAGTGAATGCAAAGCCTATGGCACTGCATGGTTTCAGCAGTACCCAGGGAAGGCTTCTCAATATGTGATGTGAGTTAAGAGCAATGGAAGCTTCAGTAAGGGAGATAGAATTCCTTTTCACTTCTCAGGTTCCAGTCCTGAGACTGCCCACCATGTCCAGCATCAATTCTGAGGATGATGCTCACTCTATCCATAGTGAAGATTACAATATTGGTGGGTCACATGGTTAAAACACAGCGACACAGATGAATGAGAAATGGGATTTAACAAGGCTCCATGCAGCACTGAGAATCAACATCTGATAACTCGGATATTCTAAATTTTTGCTTTCTGATCTTCTCAAGAACTACATAGAAACTACTTTGTTAGGTCAGGATCTTACTGGTAGCATGTATCTGTAGTGATGATCCAAAGTGTACCACAAAATTTATTTCCCATGTTTGGTCTGTTATGCTGCCAGTACAAGAGGTCAAATATTGTTCTTCCTGTCTTCCAATGCTAGAGTTCACTAAGTATATATTACCAAACACTGACATCAAATTTCATTTGATTTACCATCCTCAGAAGCTGACTTCTTATATATAAAATTTTATAATTTCATCAACATTCAAAGAGCAAAAGTATCTTTTATATTTTCTTTTCTCCTTTCCCTTATCCGTTATTCTTTCCTTTTGAGCAATTTCTCTCCCGTTCATTTTCACAATATTTATCGTACATTTTGGAGCTTATTTACTCTTTCAGCTTTTTTTTGTACCCTAGGGAGACACTAAGATACTTACATATGCAACTCTGATTTATATATGTATGCATGCATATGTTTGTGTGTATGTATATACACACAAGATAGATAACTATACTACTAATCTCTGTTAGTTCGTCAGTAAGAACTGTTCATGTTTTCATTGTCTGACTGTTTGATGAATTTTTTCATGCCTAAATCTTGTCATCTGAACTACTACTTTGAAGATAGTATGGAATATATTAAACAGTGTTAATTTCCTATTATTTTGTTTTAAAATTCTCTATCATTGTTGTTATTCTTTTTTATATTTTTATTTTAAAAACAAAACAAAAATGGATGGAATTTCAAAACAATAGTAACAAATTACTACTAGTTAATATATTCCATATTGTATTGTTATCTTGCAAGTAATGGCTCAGATTACAAAATTTAGGCATAAAAATGAACAAATCATCAAACAATGATTTTAAAATAAAGAAAGGAAAAAAAGAATACACAAAAAATGTTAGTGCCTTCATGTAAACTACATGTTAATATTACCAACTACTAACCAACGGACACATTTTAACTTTTGAACTTGGTTTTTTAAAATACTAGATTCATAAGGACTCAAGGATCCAGTAGAAGCAAACACAAAGCCAAGATATGCTGAACTAGCTGGTGTTATAACGACTTTGTATTCTGTGTTCTGAAGATGAGTAGTGACCTGCATCAACTAATGATCAACACAAACTCTTTGGAGGAGACTGACTTATTCGACCATTTTAAATAGGGTCATTAGAATGATACATCTGTGGAATCAACAGGATAACCTTCCAGGAAAACTGAGAGGTAACAGAAGGATCGGAGGACCTTGGATATGAGGCTTGCAGGGGTCATTTTTGGAAGAGTCCTGAGAGAACAGGGCTCTGGACCAGGCTACGGACAAAAAATATGTACTTGTGCATTTGGGTAAGTAGTGTCTTCATTGAAATGTGACTTTCCTGTACCTTGGGCCTAGACACTCCCTGAGCACTGGCTCTGACTCTCACTTTTCCTTTTCATTTCATTCTCCACCCTTATTATTGTCATCATCATTATTTTTCAGGTCTCATGGGCAGGAGGTTTAGATAAATAATCACACAGCAAAAAGGACTTTACATGAAAAAACTTGTACAGGAAGACTGTCTCGAAGAAAAATAACAAAAAATTAAGGAAAAAGAGAGCTCAATACCAAGAATAAAGAATCAGTAACCCTCATTCCTATAGACTCTCCACTAAGGATTGTTGTCCAATTCAGTCATTTAAAGAAGTAAGTCTTTTAGGGGAAATGAAAAGCCAGTGAAGTGCGCACTTCCACCATCTTTTCCTGCTGGCATCTAAACACCAGAGGTTGGTCATTCATTCTTACTGTCTCTCTGTACTGCCAGTACCCTAAGTCACACTGAGTTCCAATATTTGTGTGTTAAATTTTCTTATCTATGTCTTTGTCTGTCTGTCTGTCTGTCTTGCTGCCAGTTTATCTATGTGTATGTATGATCTCTGTATTCAGTGATCAAACATTTCACTCAAACAGAAAACCCAAGCCATGTGGCATTAGCGTGTTACAAACAAGCAAAAAATACTCCAAAAGTATTATATAAATAGCACATAGCCAAAACTGACTTATGATATTACAAATGTAATGATCTACAATCAACATGAATGATATCATATGAAAAAATTACAGGAAATATTATTTTTACCCTAAATTCAAACATTCTTCAGCATAGTAGCAAGTGTAACCTATGTTCTATTACTAGCATTCCCCTGGACTATCAGGAAGGAATTGAGCTAAGAGCAGGACTTTTGAGAGATCTCTGAAAAATATTTAACATTTGAAAGGAGTTTAAATAGGAGGGGGCAATGAGTCATGTGTCAAACACTGCTTAAAAAGCTTTGGTTTCCCAGTGTTAGATCCTCATATAATGTCAGAGAGAAAGATGAACTATTGGCTCACTTTCAGGGTATCACTGGTGCTGTAGCCATGGTTTGCAGCACACATAACCTTGGCCTTGCAGGGATGAAAAGCACAGGCCAAATCAACCTTTCACTTGATCAAGCACCATCTTCCAAAATCTACCAGGACTGTTTTTCTCTGTTCTCTACTATTTCTGCTTATAGATGGAATGCAGGATCCCTGAATTGTTCTGCCGTGTCCATTTACCGATCCCCACATTTGTCACTGCTTACTAAGAGTTGGAATGAAAGGTGGAGGTAATTATTTGAAGGGGACAGAATTTCTGTTTCAGTGATGAAACTTCTGGAAATGAATCATGGCGTGGTGGTACGTAATACCAACAAGTTGTACGTTTAAGAGTGATTTAAATTTAAAAAAATTGTTTTTCAGTGCTAGGGCCTATGCATGTTACCTAGGCATAAACCCTACCACTGAGTGAGACTTGCTACTCCAAATTTTAAGTTATGTATCACTTACTTATGAAAACATACTTAGAAATTTCAAACTATGTAGAAGCAAGATATGCTTTCAAGAATCTCCTTGACCTTGGAGGAGAACGAGAAGGGCCTCTTGCGGGGCCCAGCCCAGCCCGCCCGGCCCGAGCGGCACAGGCACCGATCAGGACGCAATTATGGACTGCCTTCCAGGGTCCTGACCCCAGGACCTTGGAGGAGAACGAGAAGGGCCTCTCGCAGGGCTTGGAATCAGGGACAAACATTCCCCCCTCCCCCGGTCAGCAACCTGCTGTTTCGGAGGTCTGGCTAAATTGATAGCAACCAAGGAATATCAACTAACTTTTGTTTTGTAGATTTGGCCAGGCCTCTGGTCAGCAACCCAAGTATCTCTTTACAGCGGGAAATGTAGCAACTATGGGGGATTCTCTTCTGTCTTGTCTTTTATTATTAATTAAAAAAAAAAAAGAATATCCTTAACAAACACTATCACGGAGCTACACTTACAGTTTCAAAGTTTAGGTTATGGGTATTTTATAATAAAACAATTACTAGTGAAACTTAAAAGTATGTAAAAATATACTTTCAGAATATCCTTTCTATACATATATTTTACCATATTTTAACTCATTGTCATAAATTAAAAAAATAGCATCACAGATGTGTGGGAGACTGAACTATATGATCAACTTCAGAGACTGAGGCCTTGTTGACAGAGGGGTGGGAGACTGCCCCTTCCCTAGCTTGTGTGCAGAAATGCTGCTGCTCACAAAACCCCTGGGGCAGAGTAACACAGGCCCTGAGGCCTAAGCAAAGAAAATTATACATCCAGATATAAAGATGTTCTATTCGTCGTTAATCATTTACAGTTTCTTGAAACTTGGATTGCATGACTGCTACACTGCCTTGTTTTACTAATAAAAGCAGGATTTTCTAGACTCCCACAGGTCTTGTCCTCTAGAAAGTGAATCCCCTGGTCCTCCTTGATTTGAAATTTGTCTCTTTCTCTTTAATTCCTCATTGTAACCTCTAGGGTGATTTGCAGGTTGGCTCCTGCACAGTGTTATTGACTAAATTTTGTCTTCCAGAAGTCTTTTCTGAAACCACCAACCCTCAAGCTTACTTTATCTGGTGAATTTATCTGGTACTTTATCTGGTTACTTTATCTGGTAACAAAAGCTTAAAAGAAATAATACCGATTCAATGAGAACCTAAAAGTGGAGTCTTAGGTTAATAAAACTGGTGTTCTTCTTAGAAGAAATTATGGCACGGAGAACATAGAATACGGAAAGGCCATTTGAAGATACTGAGAGATGTTGGTCATCTGGAAGCCAAGAAACGAGGGTCTCACAGGAAGCAAACCTGCTAACACCTTGATCTTGGGCTCCCAGCCTCTAGAACTATTAAAAAATAAACTTCTGCCTTTGAAGTCATCCAGTGTATGATATCACTTTATGACAGCTTTAGTAAATGATTAAAATGGATTACTCTTCTAATGTTTCGTTAGTAAAATTACTATTACTTTCACGTCAGAAATAACCTGGTATGGAAGTCATCTTTAGTCAAAGTGAGAGTAAGTACAGACAGTAACATTTTATTTTATCTAGTAGCCCTTCTTACTCTTAGATTTACTATTTATTTATTTATTTATTTATAGCTCTGGGGATCAAACTCACAACCTCACGGCTGCCAGAAAGGTGCATAAGCCTTTGAGCTAAACTCCCGGCCCTAGGTTTTCATGGCAGGGTCGCACTATGTAGCTCAGAATGGCTTTGCGCTCACGTTGTAGCCCAAGTCGGCCTGAAACTCACAACATTCTTCCTACCTCAGCCTCCCCAGTGCTGAGATTAAATGGGTGCACCACCATGCCCAGCACTCTTAGATTTACACTTACTCTTAGATTTATTTGCATCTGATCCTCACCTCTTACAGCTCTCTTTCCTAACCATCTCTAAATATCAAATCCATGCTCAGGCCATAAGCACACATTTCAGACACAAAATTCACAATCAAGGTTGTTTTGGAAATACCAGCACTAAACTCTGGCTCTCCAGGTTTCATGCCTCTCAGGGCGATGCAATAATTTTTCTCCCGCCAGATGGCAGTGTGGGCTGTGTTGTCAAGAATTTGAAGGATGTTGAGAAATGCCCCCCAGGCTCTATGTGAGACATATTCCTGCTCCAAAATCTTAGATCAGTCTTGGAGATTTGTTGTAGCCTTTATTTTAGATATTGATTCTCACGCTCCTTTTCAAAGTCCTTCACACGATAGACAGGCATTCACAATAATCTGCGTGCATGCCCATCTTAGCAATAGAATAGTCCATATTTCACAGCGTACTTAATGAAAACTGTCCAATCCTGCAACAGCCAGTGTGACATTTCCAACATGCAGTAAGGTCATGACACAGCCTCCAATGTGATCCTCATGTGAGAGATCACCCCTTACCCTAACTTAGTTCAGCCAGGTTGAGACAGGTATTTCCACAAAGTGGACCAGCTTTGCTGGGATTGGGGAAACAGCCAGATGGAATTACAGACTAGGTCTTGGGTAAAGTGTACACATCTCCACTGGGCTTTAAACTGGAATCTGAGACTAGTGGGAGGAAAGATGAATCCTACTCACTATGCCATCATCTACCTTATACTACATTGTTCTTTCCTTATTTTCACTAGTACCGTATTTTGTGAAAATATATGCCTAAATTATAGATATCTGAAGAAAGGGAAATTATCGGGATCAAAAAACATTAAGTGACAATATCAAGACCTTATTGATATTTATTTCCTGTGTGATGTTAATGAGTTCACCACAGCCACTTGTTTATAAAGAACGTCATAAATGTAAACTCAAACATACAACAAAAAACAATAAAAAATGAATTCTTTCTTAAGCTTTTTAAGTCTTGGTTCTGAGGTCCAAATCTGTAAGTAGGTTTGTGGTTTGCAATGACATTAACTATAGTAAACCTCTTTCTTGTGGGTGAGTTGCTAGGTGTTTCTATGGGCATAATAAGAGACAACTATGGGAAACATTCAGTATTAGTTGATGATGTGAGCAGGAGGTCTCCAGTTAAGAACCAAATACCCACAGAGCAGGAGCCAAGTCTCTTGCTTTTCTTCTCTTCCCAGAGTCGAGGATGAGCTCTGGTCCAAAGTGGCCACATTATAGTGTTTACTGAGTAATAGTTTAAAGACCCTGCCATGCTAAGATGAAATCAGGAAAGGTATCATGGTCAGGTTCTAGAATTAGGTCATAAGTCACAGTATCCCATTGTGAGCCACCAGAGGAGCAAAATAATTGTGGCGATAACATGAAATTTCAGAAATGGAGGCTGAGGTGTTCAAAGCACGCACACACTTGGGCCCCACTTAAAGGCTATGGTTTAGGGATTCAGCAAGGCTTGTATGAGTCCACAGGATGACAATAAATGTCTGGCCATCAGGGGGAGGCAATCTATATGAAGTCAAATCCATGTAAATTATCTATCTTAACCACCACCTTTGTTAAATACTAACTTTGACAATGAGAAGATTTGCATAGGAAACTAGACCCTGACCAGTAATAAACTGAGAGGATAAAAGGCTTGGGATCCCCGTCTCAGGTTGGGGCCTGAAGGACTCAGCTTTGGGGCATCTCCATCATGGCCTGGGCTCCTCTCTTCTTCACCATCGTCACTCTCTTCACAGGTCAGATGTGAGAAATGGTCACTGCCTCCATAGAGACCATTGTTGCCCAAACCCAGACACCAGCTCTGTACTTCCCCTTTATCAATTTTTCTGTCTCCCAAAGGGATTCTTAATGGAGGTTTGTGTTTCCAGGGTCTCTCTCCCAGCCTGTGCTGACTCAGCTGCCCTCTGCATCTACCTCCCTGGGACAGACAGTCAAACTCACCTGCACCCTGAGCAGTGGTTACAGTAGTTACAAGGTGGAATGGTACCAGCAGAGCGAGGGGAGGGGCCCTCGGTTTGTGATGCTAGTGGGTCCTAGTGGTATTGTGGGATCCAAGGGCGATGGAATCCCTGATCGATTCTCAGGATCAGGCTCTGGCTTGGATCGGTACCTGACCATCCAGAACATCCAAGAAGAAGATGAGAATGTCTACCACTGTGGGGCAGACCACAGCAGTGTATAACCCACAGTGACACAACCAGAGGGGAAGTGCGACAAAAACTTCTGACTGATCTATCTGTGTTTGCTTCCTTCTCCATTGTCCTTCCTCACACAGTTCAGACAGAGCCTCCTGATCCTCCTTGAGAAATTTTTTCCTACCAGATATCAGGACTGTTCTGAGC
>RJWM01033950.1:0-20142 GCA_004363535.1 Dasyprocta punctata
TAGGAAGGGGCTTTTGTGGTTCAAATTCAACTTATTTGTTGCTTTGGAACAATGGAAATCTGAAACTGATAATGGAGTCCTGAAATTCAGGTCAGTGGATTCTTTGAGCTGCTATCTATAACCTTGCTTCCACCAAGTCCTCTTTCAAGGTATAAATTCATTAAGATATATTTGGACACATCTGCCACCCACAGTCTGTGCCTGAAGCAGACATCACTAATTGATCACAGAACTCCTTCCTGCTGGTTCTTTAATGCTGCCTAGACATCGTTTATCCACTCAGTGTATGAGGCAGGTAGAACCAATAAATCAAGATGATGTATTTATCCACCTGCCAGTGACTTATCAGTTAAAGTCTTTCTAGAAATAAATGGAAGCAAGGACCTAGGGGATTGGACCCCTTTGGTGACAGCTATGACAAGAAGAATTTTGGTGAGTATTTAGAAGCAAAAGGTGAGGTCACCAAGGGCCCCTACCAAGTTGAGACAGGGACAAAGGAAATGTGTCAGGTGTGTAAGCAGTTTCTGGGGTTCCAAAGCTTTCATATGTGCATGAGTTGCTTGGGGGATCTTTCTAGAATGCAGCAGTTCTGGGGAAAGACCTGAGATTCTGTAGTTCTAGCCTTGCTCCAGATAGATGCTGATAGTCTATAAACTGTCCACTAAATATCAAGCTTTTCACCCAACAGATTATTTTACCTTATGGGAAACTATGATTCCAAGGTGAAGGAAAGGGAATCAGAGCTGTTTTACCTTCAACTGTACAAGTGTGAAGAGTCCATTTGTTTATCCTTCTGTGTATTTTACTGGTTTTACCAGCCTGTACTTCTGTATCAGTCTTGCCTTCACCAATCTGCTTAATCTTAGGCATCTCAGAACGAATATTCATTCCAGATGTGCTGTATTCAAGCTCTGGCCACAAGAAAGAATTTTACTTTCCTTTGTATTTCTGATCCTTCCAGAACATTCTTAAAGATCCTGCTGGAGGTTATATGTCTTTGGAGAATTGAAACCTTAACCGAGGACAATAGAATCATGGGTAGACACTTTAAAGGTCTATTTCCTTTGAGCAAACTTCATTTATTCACTAAAACTCTGCCCTTGGATGAAAAGTGGAAGTTTTAAGATCCAGCCTGAATAGCTGAAAGGTGAAGGGTGGGGAGAGGGCTTCTTTATTTTTTTCTAAGTAATTGAGATATTTCACCTCACTCTGGCATACTCACATGTCACATGGAAGATGCTCCAAGTCGTTAGTAACATGATTCGTCAAGTTTTTCTCATCTCTGTGTTCTCAGCTAAAACACTAGCCTTGTATCCAGTGCCCTTTGCAGCACAGAACAACCTTTAACAAGGAATACTTCATTTTTTTAATGAACAAAAGAGAAAAGGAAAATGTATCAAAGGCCTTTCTGGCCTGCCTCAGGAAGGTTGCTTGTGTAGTATTGATTAACAAAGAAAAACCAGATTTGAAGAGAAACAGCATTAAGAAGCATGAAATGTATCTTTTGGTCAAGGGAGCTGCTGCTGCTTCTGCCACATTGCTGCTATTAGTATTAGTATTAATACTAATATTAATATTAGTATTCAAATGTTTTCAGATTCGGATTTCTTTCCACAGAGTTCATGAATCTGCTTTTTCTTAATCTTCTTATCCAGACAATGTCAGCTTGAGGAGAGAGGGGTCAAGGTACTTTTCCTAGCATAGGGTCAGGAGCATCATGAAGATCTTTATGGATATGAGTTCCTTGAATTTTCCTAGCCTTCAGACAAAGCAGGTGTTACCACCACAATTTATTGAGAAGAAAACAGAGGCTCCATGAAGGCATGTGGCTCGTAAATTATGCTTCCCAGATTGAAAGTTAAATCATGTTGGTTCCAAAAACTCATCATCTAATTGTTACCTCAGAACACTAGAGTGATACATAGCATTCCTCAGGCTCAGCTCTCATTCACTGGAGTAGGGGACTCCAGACTCCTCTTTTTTCTCGATTCCTCTCAACCTTCCCAGAGCTCACAGAGGCTTTCATGTGTCCTTTTCTTCATGTGGTTCCATTTTCCCCTCTTATTTCTTTATTTGACTTTTGACTTTTTAGGGCATGGGGCCTAACTTTCCCCACTAACTGGTGGGGAAAGAAGGGGACCATGATGCAAAGAAAAGGTAGAAGATCATGCAGTTAGATACATTTAGGCTAAGATTTAAGCTCTGCTGAACCGGAGGTAAGACTTTCATCTCCTTAATCATCGTATTTCTCACTTTTAAATGGGAGTAAATCAATGAATGGATGAATGGATGAGTGAGTTAATGGATGGATGA
The DNA here is from genome assembly GCA_004363535.1 of Dasyprocta punctata. Classification (NCBI taxonomy): domain Eukaryota; kingdom Metazoa; phylum Chordata; class Mammalia; order Rodentia; family Dasyproctidae; genus Dasyprocta; species Dasyprocta punctata. The sequence continues at coordinate 2,314 of RJWM01033950.1, forward strand.
ATGGAGGAAAAATAGGAGAGACAGACAGATTGATTAATTCAAAGTAAATCATTAGTATGAAAGTGATGGGTAAGAGAATAAGGCAGCTGGCATTAACAAGCATAAATGGTAAAAGCGATACTTGTTTTTAAAGGAATCAGGTGCTACATCTTATTCAGGATGAAAGGGTCCATGCAGCCTAAAAATGAAGTTAGAACCAAGTTGCCCTGTATTTTGCAGTCAATTTTGTCTCGGTCAACATTTACCCCATTTTTTGCCAAGGATTATGAGTTGGGTACTTCATCAACACAGATTTCAAGGTCAAAGGTGTTTGGAAAGTTTAGTCTGCTCTTGTAGATTCAGATATAAAATATATACCTGAATTAATAATAGTAGAATTATTATTATTTAAAATCCAGTGATTTTGCAAAATTGTTCACATATAATAATTCAAATATTGCCTATTAACTTCAAAAGGACCCACATTCCATAGAGTTTACATTTTATTGTGCTATGGCAAAGTGACATAGCAATCATGATGCTCTCTTCATTGGTGTGAGTTGGTTAGTAGTCATGGAGAAGCCCACACAAAGTGTGAATGCATTGTCCCAAGTGATTTTGTGATAGGATTAGGCCTGGAATGACTATTTCCATTTTATAAATGAATAAATGGAGCTCAGGCAAGTGAAACAGTTTGTTTGAGTTCATGCAGCTTATGATGAACTGGTTAGACTGGGGCTTGGATTGCCCAATACCAAGCTGGCTCTCTCCAGACCTTGGATGCTCCCACCATGGGATCATAGGGGTCTTTGGCATCCACTTTGTTATCTCTTGATGCCACTTGTGTTGAAGCTGGTCTGGGCAGTGCATGCATTTCCCTTTGTGTGTGTGGAAATCCTGAGTGCACTTCAGAACCAAACAAGCAGCTCTCCAGCAGAGGATAATGGAGCAGGAGAGAATGATTGCTCTAACGAAGGGGATAATTACACTCCTTGGGACTTGTGCACATTGGAGTTTTATGAGAGCTTTTGCACATGGCATCATTTTGAGCATCAGAGCAGCCCAGTGCAAAAACTGGTCTGGCAGTTTTTGCCCTCAGCAGACAAGAAACAACACCAAGCTGCAGAGAGTTTAGGGTTAGAACAAAGCTGTCATACTATGGCAGTGGGTAAGCCAGTTGTTGGACCCATCTCTTCTTTCCTAACATCTCATTGGCATCCATTGGAGAGTGTTTTCTCTTGCCAGTGTCTGCTCTTCCTTTCCTCCTTCTTCTTCTCTTCTTCCCTATTTTGTTTCCTCAAACTGAAATTCTGAAATACAGAAACACTTTGAGAAAAGAGAACAATCAACCATTCAGAAAGAACTTCTGTGAATTTGTTTCTAAGTAATTGCTTTAAGTATATTTTCCTGATACTAAATTTTCTCCAAGGCACAACTTTAAATGTCTACAATTACAGCTTATCTTTTTATTTTTTTACATCACCCACCTTTTGTTGTTGGACATTAAGGACATTTTCACGTTTTTTATAATTTAAATAACGTGATAAGTGTCATTGCATATTATAAAAGCATCATACTTGAGATAAATTTCTAGAGTGAAATTTCAGACTTTTTAAAAAGACTTTTGATATTCTAAACTATGATCTAGGAATTTTTATCAAGTTCAAAGCCTCATGAGTTACTAAAATGTGACCTTTAGACATTTCGTATGCATGGCTTCAATTTCCATTTCTTTATTGATTCAGTTTATTTTCTTTTTAAAATATTCATTTTTGGTTGTTGCTTCTAATTTTTTTTGTCAATTTCTTGCTCATGTCTTTTGTTTATTTTTCTTGTTCTTTTAATTGGGCTATATTTTTTCTTATTAATTTCTTAGAAATATTTATATACTAAAGAAACTGATACTTAGGTTGCACCTAATGTTTTTCCCTAGGTTGAAATAATAATGAAGTTGTATCAGGTAGTATGCTATGTACCCTCAAGTCCTCATACTTTTGATGGGGCTGCTTGTGTTCAGTTTGTTGTCTAGCTCTGGGATTAGCAATGTGAATACTGCCCACGCCCAGGGGTGGAGCTGAGATACAGTGTAAGGGAAGTTGCGTCTTCCTCTTCCGCTTGCTGTTCCGCTTCCGTGCTTCCTTCCTGTCTCTCTCGCCAGCACGGCTTGCGGCTTGCAGCTTGCAGCTGCCATGAACTATAGCCCCGTCACCCCATGTTGCCTTGGAGCCAACTTATGGACTGAAACTCCCGAGAAACTGTAAGAATAAACCTTTCCTTCCCTAATTTTGGGCATCAGGTATTTTGTCTCGGCAATGAGTAAAAAGTAACTAAGACAGAAGTGAACACCATGAGTTATGTTTTTAAATGATGATAGAATTTATAGGAAAGGAGATGTTTGTTGATTGTTAAAAGGAATTTGTTAGATGAATGAAAGTTATAGAAGCAGAAAACGTGGCTTTGTGAAAATCCCCATTTTATAGAGAAGTAAAACAAGATTCTGAGAGGTCCAGGAATCTACCATAAATCACACAGTAAAAAATGTCAGGAATTATATTTGAACTCAGGTTTGTCTGTTTCCAGCTTCTGTGTTATTTCCACTCTGTGATATCTTTGTGTCCTAGAAGGAGGCAACGATCAGGGAAGTTCTGTAGCTATAGATGCGTTGTAGGTCACAGAAAACATCAGACCAAAAAAAGAGAAAGGAGAATGAAACAAACAACTAAGATCCTGGGATTTGAAGTCATCAAGTAAGTGTGTTGAAATGGCTAAGCCAGTGGCTGCGCTCATTAACAGAGATGGGCTTCAGGGCTGAGTTGGTGGAGACATGCTTTGTATCCCCATTGCTAGATCGCTCCATGACCTTCCATGCGCTGGAGACAGAGTCACCACCAGCTTGCACACTCATCAACTTAGAGCAGTGATAGAGAAACTTTTAGACATTTTAATGATACGAATAGCCTGCTGCAGCAAGCATGCCATCGGTTCAGCACTGCTGCTTTAGAGGGACACTAGAAACCCAGAACCAATTCAAAAAATGCTTCCTTAAAATCTTGTTTGTCTAAGACATTTTGGTACCAAATTTATGTTAGTCCACAAACCGGAATGAAACAGAATCAAGAAAGACAGAGAGAGAGAGAGAGAGAGCGAGAGAGGACAGAGACAGAGACAGAGACAGAGACAGAATGATCCTATTTATAGATTCACTGTAAGTAATTGACTTGCATGGTTATGTTAGCTGATAAGCCTAAGATTTACATTCAATGAGTTGTAAACCCATGTGAGGTGAGGGCATACTTCAGTTTGCCATGTAAAAGCCTGGGAACCGGGGGAGCCAGTAGTTTAAATTTTAATCTGAATCTAAGTCCAAAGGCGGGAGAAGACCACTGTCCCTATTTAAAGTTAGGCAGGGCCAGTGATTTCTCCCTTACTGAGTCTATTTGTTCTACTCCATTCTTCAACTGTTAGGGTGATAGCATCACCACCTGGGATGACCATCTCCTTTATTCAGTCTACCAGTTCAATATTGCTCTCCTCCAGGAACACTGAGAATAATACTAACCCAAAAGAAATTAACCATCACAAAAGTCATATGCTTCCTTTACCTTCATTTTTCCTAGTGTCCTCAAGATTCAACCTCATGCGCTTTTAAAACTACTCTTGACTTCCCTTGAGCTAAGCCTTCCCTAAGATTCATATTCATTCCCTTAAGACAACAGACATGGCATGACCTTTTGGGCAGTAACTTTTCCAGTTTTTAAGATTTTGGCCTCTTTCACTCTTTTATTTATTTTTTTAACTGCTGAGTCTGATAAATTAGGGCTATTAAGAAACTGTGTGTTATTCTGTCCTGGGTTACTATTTTAAGGGCTGAAAACTCTCATAAATATATGGATGCTCCAACTGTAAAAGGATACATTTTAGCCAGTGAAAAATTCATTTTCTCTAATATACATTTTTAAAGTGCCCTGTTGAAATTCTGCACAATATCTCACTGTGATCTTTCACTGTTCCACCCATTTTTATCTGACAAAAGCAGATTCATCATCAACATGGTTCTTTTCTCTGCCCCATAAATAACAACTGAGGAAGTGGAGGATCTCTCACAACACAGCAAAGCTGAATTTTAACCAATTTTGGAATTTGTTTGAAGCATCTTGGGATGGAGGCCAAGGGTACCTGCATGTCCATCAGTTATCTCTTGGCCACTCCTGGTTTGAGCCAAAGACACTCCAAGTCCAAGATGAGAGAAATTTGCATCTGATTTCAGTTCTACTTGCTAGTTAGAAGATGCAATGTAGTACGTTGCTATACGTGCTAGTTCTCTTGGGTTAGTCCCACGTTATGCATGTGGACCCAATTAAATTAGCAAGTGTGTCGGGAGGCTGAGGTAGGCGGAGCGTTGTGAGTTCGAGGCTGGCTTGGGCTACAGCGTGAGGGCAAGGCCTGCCTGAGCTACATAGTGTGACCCTGCCTCAAAAAACCCAGGGCCGGGAGTTTGGCTCAGCAGCTTAAGCACCTGTCTGGCAGGTGTGAGCCTGTGAGTTTGATCCCCGGTGCTGAAAAAAAAAAAAAATTAGCAAGTGTGGCCTCTGTCATTCTCAAAAGTGCCCTGGTTTGGATGACAAATTATATGGCCACAGTTGAGAATGAGATTCACAGAGGTACATATTTCCTCTTCTCTTCCCATTCCCCATAAGGTGCTTATTCTGTGTATGGCAAATTTCTTTCACATCCATCGGTAACCCAGCATAGTCAGGTGTTACGACTTGTATCGAGATGTGCCCGCATCAAGGCCTTATGCACTCATGTAGTTTTTGGAGCTGGCTAGATCTAAAGTGTGTGACAGTAGGATTAAGAGTGTATGATAACTAAATGGGTTTAGCATAGTTCTGGGTGTGGATAATGAAAGCCCCACTCAGTTTAGGTAGCACCAATCAGTAGGTTCATAGCCTGGATATAAAGGGACTGCAGGAAGTCAGGCTTGCTGCTGAGGTTTACTGCTTTGCGATCTTCTGCCTGTACTGCCATGGACTGTTTCTCATCTGCACTGCCTCACTGCCACTGCCTCCCTACCTTGGAGGCAGCCGGCTATGGGCCGAAACCTCTGCAAACTGTGAGCTGATGCAAACCTTTCCTTCTTTAACTTGTGGGTATCAGGTATTCTGTCTGAAGAACAAGAAAAATAACTAAGACTTCAGGAGACTCACAACCAGAGACAACATTTCCAGTTTGAAAGAAAAAGAAAAAAAGAAGAAGCATGATTCTAGTTTACATAATGTACAAAGTATTCATGCTAGAAACTTTTCAAAAAAGTCATGCATTCAAAGGACAATCTCATGAAGTACTACAATTAATTCATCAGTTTCAAGATACACATTGTTTTTTACTCATTATTGTCTCAAAATTGGACTGACCCATATGGATATCTTCTTACAGTTATCAGTTATGTGGCACTGTAATGTACCTGTCCTTATTTTAACCTGTAGTCGTGGCAGAACTCACTGAATGGATGTCAGCAGTTTGAAAGGAAATCTTTGAAATAATAGTCATTGTTTAAGTCTTTAGAAATTAAGTGGTTTTGGAGAAAGCATGGCAGGGATTGTGAATGCAGAAGTATTTAGTAATGTTTTAAAGCAAACACCAGATTAAATGTCTAGAACATGTGTCTTTTGGTTACTATAAGGATATTTTAAAAACAGATCCTGTATTACCAATACTTATGATGACACAGAGTCTAGTATTGTTTGGGAAAGTATCTGCATGATGATTTTGAATAGAAAGTTGACTGAATGTGATGAAAGTTTAAGGAAACTACAACCAAGTTCATTCACTTATAATCTTTTCTTTCTATGAGTGCTAATGATTGACATTTCAATTTAATTTTATTTTTTGAGACAGGGTTTCACTGTGGCCTTGAGCTCACTGTATACCTCAGCTGGTCTTGAACTCATGGTGATCCTCCTGCCTCAGCCTCCTGAGTGCTGGAATTACAAGCATGTGAAACAACTTTTAAAGTAATTATAAAGTAAAAATTCTTAGAGATTAAAAACTCTATCCAGTTTTTAGTAGTTTCAAATGTACATATATATATATATATATTCGACATGATGGTTTGATATACATATAGATAGTGGAATGTTTATTATAGTCAAGCAAATTTAACATAGTCATTATCTTAAATGGTGAGTCAATATTATTTTGTGGTAAGAACACTTTAATTCTACGTGTAGCAAAATTCTTGAATACATTGCAATATTACTGACCATGACCCTTATGTTAGGTCATGTCTAGGCTATCTGGCATTGCCTTCTCTTTGTTAGTATACATTGTATAACATAGTCTTCCACAATTGACTGTCCTGTGGTGATTCAATATTGCAGGTACTAGTGAGCCCAATTTTTGGTTAAACAAAGATATATGGTTTGCTTTGCCAAAGGTCAGTGGAAATTGGCATGACTCAAAAATGGATTTGAATAGTAGTCACCAACTTGCTTCAATGTGTCAGCAAGTGCTGGACAATCCAGTAGTGAAGGAATCAGGCTCAGTCCCTTTTTCCACAGTTTCCTGTCCTGAGAATAGTAGGGAGAGGGTAGGATATAAAGGAAGATAACTCTGTTATGGCCTGATGAGTCTGAAGCTAGCAGGAGAATCAGCTTTGAACCTTAGAAGAAGTCTCCCATGCTGTGGTCTGAAAAGTGAAAAATGATTATTAGTTAAGCAATAGGAATATGGAGAGGAGTAGTATCTCAGGCAGCAAGAACAGCCAGTACCAACACCTGGTGACTCTATCCCTCATCTTCCCGAGCGGTTCATAGTGATTGGTTTGAACAGTGCTCAGCCTCAGCGTCTCCTATGGAGAAACATGATCAATTTTTCTGGGTGATGATACTTATCCTAAATCTTAGAGAATTCAGAGGTGACATGAAAAACTTTCATTTTAAAGTGGAGAAAATAAGATTTAAATTGTTTCCCCCATTACACTCAAAGTTATAGTTGTAGAGGTAGCAGGTGATGGAGCAGATATGAATGGCAAAAGGTCTGTTATGAATGGAGTTTGTGCTACTACATCCATCTGGGCCACACGCTTCTCAGATCAGAGAACATTGAGTATCTATCTGATTCCACACCCATCCCTCTAACCCCAACCTCATATGCAGGTGTTTTATGGTAATTTGGCAAAGGAGGGAAACAACCAGCAGGAGGGCGGTGACCTGCTCAGGTCACACACAGCCAAGGATGAGCTAGGAGCTGGGCTGTCAGGGAGCAGGTTGCTCTCCACTCACTCGTATCTTCATTACTTTTATCAACATGTATTTAAGGATCGCCCAAGCAGAGCAAACCACAGCTTTAAAGCAATTACTTGGCGATGATCAGGAGGGGCCAAGGGGATTCTGTTTGCTTATTTGTGTGAACCTAAAATGCCTGCTTTCTTAATTAAGCCTTAACTCTAGGTCTTGCCTCCAGCTTTAATAATTTTTTTCCCTTCTCTTTAGCAGGTTTCAGCCTTCCTCTACATTGCAGGCTCTGGGCCTCGGAGGACTTTGCCTCTGCTTTCTCTCCTCTAAGAAGCATCTGTTTCCATACCACCGCCAAGGATACTTCCTTTTTTAATCCCCATCCCCTACTGCTTTTAGTTTCACAATTACCAGCCACAGACGATAAGGTCCTTGGTGACTCAGGAGCAAAGGACACAGGAGTTTTTCTCCCTAGAGTTCACCTCATGTCATCTTCTGTGGATAACCTTCCCTGAGCAGCATGGCGTCTATTCTGGGTGCTTCCCATGTGGCTAACATGACCTTGTGATTTTTAGCTTTACATCTCCAGAAAATTACAAAGCACCTGGAACATAGGAGCCACTTGACAGATGCTTCAAGAATAAGTGAATGTAGAAAAGAATGAATGAACAAATAAACAGTGCTGGGTGTTAACTGGGTGCAAGAGTTGGTAGAGGAGGTGGAGGTCAGGGAGGGGAGTTGTCGACTGTTTATCCCTGTGTGAGCCTTGCTCTTCATGTACTGAGGTGTCAGGTGATGCTTAATGAATGTGCAATGGTCCAGCTTTTCAAGCTGGACATAATTCAAGGATCTTTCTTTGGAATCTTGATAGTTATTTAACCCTTTCTGTGGAACTATTATAAGGACTTGGTTCCTGTCTTTGTGTTACTTGTCACCATGAATTAGGAGCCCAGCAGTTGTCACAAGTGATTTTTATCTATGTGGTCATTCACTCACACTTCAGAGAACTATTTACAGAACTGTTATAGTCCTCCCTGATGGAGACACAGTGTGGAGGGAAACCAACTGGGCATCCCGTCTTTGTGGGCCTGGCAAGATAGTGGGAGAAAGAAGCTGACCACAGGGCATATTCAGATGGCAGAGGGTTTCTATGGAAACACAGGGTAGTGGCACCTAGAGTGAACTTGTGCCACCAGAAAAGGCTTTCCAGATCTCAGATGAACAAGGCATAGGAGGTGATCAACAAATAGAAGAGAGAAAAAGTATCCAGGTTATCTGTTAGGGCATACCTGCCCCCAAATTTAGTAGTTTGAAACAAACTTGCTTTTGTTGTCTCTTACAATTCTTGGGTCAGGAGGGCAAGGCCCAGCTGTGTGATTCTTCTGCCACTGTGCAGGAGCTGAGGTTGCTGGAAGCAGGTCTGGATTGGTGGGTCCTGAAGGGCTTCTGGCACATGTTTCAGGCCTTGCTGGGGAGAGTGGGGCAGGGTGGACTGGTAAATGCTTCCTTCCTATAGTCTCAGGGATCCTGCCCATTTCTCCTCTTTTCTCTCTAATAGTGTGGTCAAAGTGGTTCAGGGATCTGGGATGTGGAGAAAGGAGGTGATATCTACTAGTCTCTTAAGGGTTTGGGGCCATAAATTCACAGGGTGTTTGCTCCCTGGATCTCCTGGGCTAAGACAGTCACAGACTTGGACTGAAGGGCAGAGACACAAATTCCCACCTGGGAATAGAATGTCAGGGGAGCGGAGTCCATCTGTAATCTACCATCTCAAAAAGAGGGCTCCAGACTGAGGGGGCAGCATGCAGAGGTCAAAGGCAGCCTCTTGGAGTCAGGCTATTGGAGACAAGTCTCCAGAGGCCAGGGCAAAGTGGGACTGGACGAGGCTGCAGAACAGGCAGAAATCAAGCATAACAGAACTTACTCAGCCATGATTGAGGCCTGGATTTATCCAGAGGACAATGGGAAGGCCCTGGAGAATTCTGAGCAGGGATGTGACATGATCAGATTCGCGGCTTAGAAAATCACTCCAGTGGCTGTGCAGAGAGTGTGGGAAAATGTCTGCAGAGGGTCTGGCTGGAGCCACAGACACAGCAGTGGAGGGGAGGTTTGAAACTCTCAAGTGAGAGATGGTGATGTTGTCACAAAAGAGAGGGCAGTGGACTGTAGCCATGAGACGGATGGGGCAGCCAGGAAGCGCATGCACAGGAAGGCTTGCTGCTCCCACGGCCCTGACTCCGGGCTCTCCAACCTCGGCTTCTGTCCCCAAGGTCAGAGATCCCCTTCTGATGCTACCACCACTAAGGTAGACCCTGGGCAGCTTTGAGGACACCTAGCCTTGTGCACATGGTTTCAAGAACTACTGAGTCTTTTTTTTTTTTTCCCTTCAGCCTTTCCAGTGAAATCAGTCAGCGTCTCATAAGTGAAAAATGGGGACAATAATATTAAATGTGACAAACATTTAACCATCTTTGGAGCTGTGATCTCGATAACAGCTGGGAGGAAATGATAAAGTGGCAACAAGAACGGAAATCAGATTTCCTGTTGGGGAAGTTGATAAAACATTTCATTTTTCTAAACAAAGGGAGTTTGGGATCGATCTGATTTATTTCAAGCTTTCAGGGATGCATTTTTGAATCAGTAAGTCTGGAACTTGAGAGGCCTGAGTGCTGACTCATTCTCAACTTGGTCTCCTACTTTCCTGAGAGGCAATTGACAAGTCCCACTGAGCATCACACTTTTGTATGTTTGAAATCCCCCCCTGCCACCCTCACCCATCCACTGCTTATATTTTCTGAACCTCAGTTTTATCGTTTCGCAAGTAAGAATGCCTGGTTTCCTTCCATAGTTGGTGTGGGTGTCAAAGGTGATATCATGGTTAAGACTGGACCATTTCCACCATTTGACCCGATAAATGTCCTGTGTGTTCACTTGGATTCTGCCAGTCTAGAGGTGAGGCTCTGAAAGGTAAAGTCACTTCTCCAATGTCACCCCAGAGAAGAGGTTGTCAGTTCTGTGATGATGACAACACTGAGGCTCATTTTCTTTGGCTGCTACACAGCAGTAGGACCAGTGATGGGCACCACGAGGGAGCAGATGTGAGGTCAGTTAGAAGACTAACTTTCTTGTGGACAGAAAGATGTAAAAACCTGAGTGTGCAGCAGTGAGCTCGCAATCATTAGACGTGTGCAAGTGGAGGTCAGAGTCAGCTGGTGAGAACTGTGGGGAAAGGACTCATGACTCTAGGATCATAGCAGAGCTCATCTAAGGTACAGTGTAACTCTAAGAGTCTGCAGAGCCATCGTGCATGTCCCGAGTGAATACTGTAACAGTCGTGAGGGGTTGTTCTTCTATTATTTCTGACTGACAACTTGAAAGTGAATCCTTCAGCTGGTGTCAAGATGAACTGACCATCTGAGAAGTACCACAGCTCCTCCTGGACATGCTTGGCCCAGCTGGATTTCCCAGAACACTGTAGTCTCAGTGGGTAGAATCCTATCGCATTACCTTCTGAGATGCTGGTTCTGCCTACTCTGTTATGCCTGGTACTGGAGGCCCAGATGTGTTTTCTGTGACTTTCTGAGCTATGTCTGGTGTTTCTACTACTCTGCCAGCTAGGGAGGCCCAGCTTACCATTGCTGTGGAGAAAGACTGGCTGTTACTAACCTCCCTGGTGGTCAGGCTGAGAGTGAGCTGGCAGCGCTGGGGTGCTGCATCCTAATGTGTGTTTAGTGACAGCCTCAGTGCATCCCCTCTCCGCTCTTGTCTCCTCTGTCCCCTGCCGCAACTCAACATAGGTCCTCTCCCTTCAACACCTTCAAGAGTTGTCTAGTTTGGGTCACCCAGCTTTTGCTTAAAGGACTGGACAGTAAATATTTTCATCTGATAGGCCACGTCATAACTACTCGGCTGTGCTGTGACAGCACAAAAATGCAAACATATGGACAGAATGTAAATATGCACAAGGTAAAACATGCAAAATTTGCATATCTACAATGTGTAAATCAGTGGTTGGGGCTGCATCCTGCTAAAATCTGATTCGCCGAGGCAGCAGACTAGATTTGGCATCGCAATCTTAGTTTGCCCACTCATCATTTTTAGCTGGGCATCAACAAATCAAGAACAAACAAACAGACAAACGTGTCCTGGACCTTCACTAGGCGGTGTGAGAGTTGTAAATTTTCTCACCAAAGTGGGTCCTTGTCATGGAAGCTTCAGTCTCAGGTAACAAGACCTGTGGGGCGTTGTAGAAATGCAGCATCTCAGCTCCTTCCCTCCTGCTCCCTGAATCTACCACGCCTCCTGGAGTCTGGATGTTAGCCAAATTCTCCAGGGGTTTGCATCCACTTGCAAGTGTGAGAAATACCGAATTATAAGAGATGGGAAGTCTTGAGGGGTTGTAAGTGACACCTGTCTGTAGACATCCTGTGATTTATTGTTGCTTCTGCTGGATGTACCACAGAGACAGGAGTTTGTGCTACAAATGTTTAGGCCCCACAGAATGAAGGTCAGTGTAGAGATGGATTCTAAAACCTCTTTTCATAATTTTGGTCATGGCCAGCCTTGGCCTAGTCTGTGGCATTTTCCAGAGTGACTTAATGATACATCATGAAGTTCTCACAGTGCCTCTATGTATGGCAGGTCAAAGCTTTGCTTGGCTTCTGGGGTGCCTCTTACCTGTAGGTATCTGATGCCTCTTGGAGTTGTGCAGTTCATTGCCTGAGCAACTGTCCACAGCATGCCTGCCTGTGAGCCTGCTTTCATTACTGCTTTAGGTTTTCTGATGTAGGAACTAAGACCAAGACCTTTGAGAAGAGACAAATGCAGAAGTCGGTTGTGAAGGAAAATCCTGTCCTTGTAAAGGGGAGGTTAAGGAGGAAATGACACTTGCACATTTTTCACATCAGGATGCTTTTTGCATCTTGACTCATGAAACCCTTGACGTAGGGAGGTATCACTACTGCTGCTCCTGTTTACTGCTTAAAAAAATGAAGACTAACTACCAGGAAATAGCCTCCCTGAATCTCTCTCCCAGTGTGCCCTCCCCGTTAGATGTCCCCCTTCACCCTGTCCTAGCAGGACAGTCATGCTATGGCTGGCCTTCAGGGATCCTAGGCTGAAGTTTCTTTATTCCTGGGCTCTGGATCCCCAGAGCACAAATGGGGCTTTTGCAATCGGGACTCCCCATGTCACTGTCACCTCTGAGGGCCAAGTTCTACTGAGTGAGAACCTGAGCGTTCTGAGCCCCACCCCTCTCCTGGAGGACATGGGTGGGTGCTTCAGCTAGCAGCCCTGTGAAAGCAACAGTGGTTCAGGGGGTGGTGCCCTTCTTCCTTCTTGAGTCCCATGGCCATGTGTGCTGACACCTGTCTCCCTCGGCAGGGGGCAGCTTTCAGAAGTGGCCCCTGAATCTGGTTCATGCTCATCTCCATGTGAAGAGCTTACGATGCCACATGCCTATTAAGGTAATATTTCCTCCCTTCTTCTCTTCAGCACCAAGAATAGCCTCCCAGATCACACAAGAGAAGTAGTCTACAGCTAAGGGACAGCTATTGACCCAGGGCCCTGAGGCCTGGGCTGCAGGCTAACTCAGCCCATTTATGAGAACTTGTATGATTGTTCTTCGAACTTCAGTCTCAAGCAGGCAAGATGAAGAAGCACTGGAAATAGGATTAAGTTTCTAAGGCTGGTTCAACCTCCCCATCACCATGCGCCTGGACTTGTGAAGCCTGTCATGTGGTGTATCTCCTTGACATCCATCACAAATCTAAAGCCATCTATATATCACTTGGATCAAAATTGCCCTATCCCCGAAGGCACCTGTGATTAGAGGTGGAGATCTGGGAAGATGACTAGGTTATGAGGGTTCTAACTGCATCACTGGGTATATAATCTATCCACAAGTTCAGAGCTGAATAAGGTATAGGAAGAAGGGCCCAGTTAGGGGAAGTAGGTCCCTGGGGCTGTGCCTTGAAGAATACCCAGCCCCTTCCTTTCTTCTCCAGCCTTTTCTCTTTACTCCCTGCTTCTGGGTTGTGGTGAGGTGAGTAGCTGTTCTCTGCCACGCCACTCCACCATGCTATTTGTATCTCAAGCCATCTGACCATGGACTGTACCTCTGAAACTATGAACCAAAACAAACCTTTGTTTGTTTGAGTTGTATGTATTAGACATTGTCTTTCTCAATAGAAAGTTGACTGACACACCATCCATGTGACAGATGTCAAAACTGAATCTCAGAGTTTCTGTCATATGCTCATGGCTACACAGTGGCTAACACTTGAACAGGGTTTCATAGGGCTTGCCCAAGCCTGACTTCCTGCCCCATCAGGAAGTTCAGGCCACTCTGGGTGTGTGGTGATAGTGAGGATGACTTTGGGAGAGGCAGGAGTTTTGCCTCATGAAGGAGTTTCAGAGCCAGTGCTGGCTCACATTGTTCTGGAGCTCACGTCCAGTGCCTTGACTATTTGCTTAGAATTTTGCTGAAGCTCTTGGTAAAGATGAGACCATAAAAACTCAGAATGACAATACCATTATTCAAGATATTCAAAGCCCTTCATGTTCCTTCAAAGGCTCACTGGTGTTTTATGTCATTAAAATATATTGTTGATTAATATTTGAGCAGCCACACAGAGCTTGTGATTCACCATGTCCCATATTTCTCATGCATTCCTGCTCTCTGCAATGCACAGGCCTCCCTTAGCCCTTCCTACCTGGTCCCTATGCTCCCAATCAAAATGGACTCAGAGAGCTCCACTGGGTCAACGTAAACATCACCAGAGGCCCATCAGGACAGAGAGGAACAGTCCCTGCCCTGCCCCCTCCTATGTGACCCACTGTTTTCTGACTGAACCCTGGACTGTCCTGGGAGATAATCTTCTCTCCAGCCCACTTGCTGCTTTTCCTTGCTTTGCATTCTGTCCATGCCATGGTCTGCTGGGATGGCTTCTTACTATTTTATAAGGCAACTTGCTTGGTAGGTCTGTAGAGATGCTGTCGCCTGATTGAAGAGCTACTTCCCAAAGCTCTCCTTGGCTTACATCTGCTTTTGGTCACAAGAGGCTGTAGTCTGTGCTCCAGAATCATCCCCTGAGCAACCTTCAGCAGGACGCTGAACATCACTGGGCCTTTGAGGTTTTGACTATAAAATAGAGTTGACAATGAGGCTTATCTTTTGGGGGTAGTGGTTATTATGAGGATTGAATAGGATGATATCCTTTCAAATACAAAGTGCTCCAAAAACATTAATACAAAAGCCTTAATAACTTCAAAAGCATAAGTGTTATACACTTACAATACATATCATTTGAAAGTAGTATTTCCATTTTAAAAAGTCTTCTTCTTTGTGAATTTATAAATTTTTAATTTTAATTTTTGTGTCAGTCAATATTTGCCATGGGGGCTGTCAGAGGGGCTGAATAAAAATGAAAATTTAAAGACGTATTTTTTTAAATTCACAAAAGTGGATGTATTTAAAAATTTCAGTAAAATTTCAAATGATGTTTCTTCAGATGTATAGCATTTACCTCTCTGAGGTTATGAGGCTTAAAGCTGCACTAAGTCTGTGCAAAGAGAAGATCTGTTATGTTAGAATCACAGGGGCCAAAAGACTGTATTCTGGTTCTGTCATCCTTTGGGGGCTGCTCTTGGGCCAGAGGACTCTCTTCTGGGTCCTGCTTTTTGTCTGTCTCCAACCCTCTCCTCCATGCTTTTTGGTGGGTGCTGGTGGGCAACACCTGTGTCCCTTGCTGGGTGTCCTCAACTTTTCACTAGCTCATCTGCTAAGTTTTGGACTTCAGCAGAAAAAAGGGAGTAGGGAAAGGTCAAACATGCCCATAGTCACTCCACCGAAGCCTTGTACCATATTCCATTAGAACCTAGATTCCGTCTATTGCTGTTTATCACCACTGCCACTTAAAGGACAAGTCTTCATGGGGTTAGGGCTCTCACATTCTTCACGTGGCTTGGTCCAGCCTTTCGTACACCCTTTTACACTTTAGTATTTCTATTGTGCATTTGGACACCTCTGCATCACTCCAAAGAATTTCCTCCTCCAAAGAGACCACGATCATCATGATTGCCATGATAAGACATTTCTATCCTCAGTGTCCTCTTCTCAGCAGGAAATCTCTGAAGTCCCAGACTTTGGTGTCCAATGGGATCTCAGGAATTGAGAGAGATTTGGGGAGAAGTTCTTGGCATAGCGACTGAGTTTGTAGTTGGCTCAGAGTCATGGATGGGAAATGAACGAGTTTGCTTTTGACAACTGAATTTTAGAAAAATTCAATCCAGGAGGTAGTTTGCTACATGGGTCTGGATCTCAAGAGTGCTAGGTAGGCATTAAGTGTGGCATCTCAGCCTGGAGAGGGCTGGTCAGTGAAGACCACAAGGTTTGAGTGAGGCAAGAAGGGGACAGGGCCCAAGGAGATGTGTAAGTAAGAAGTACTTGCATCCAAGTGACTCTTGGAGGGACAAGAGCAAGCGTTACAGAAGCCAAAAGGGATCAGAGATTCAGTGAAGAAAAAAAGAGTGGCTGGTGCTGAGAATGCTGAGAAGAGCAAAGACTGACATGGATGGTTGTTAGGAGGTCACTAGTGACCCTGAAACAAGAGTGTTTTGAAGGATAGTAGTTACGGAAAGATATTGAGCAGTAGGAAAGGACAGACACCATAACCGACCATTTCAGCTAGACGAGTCACAACAGGAAGTGGCAAAACAGCCTAGGTGTGAGGGAATGAAGTATGCTCATTGGAAACGGGTGGTAGTGGTGGGGGATTTAAAATAGTTTATGCTGAAGAAAAGGACCCAGGGCACAGTGCTTTGCAGTGCTTTGAGCTCTGCCCATCTTCTAAAGATCTAGCGAAGCTGAGTGACCTACTGCTCTGTAAACTTGACCCACTCACAGATCTTGTACCCTGTGGTGCAGAGTTCTCAGATTCTGAATCTCATCCGCAACTCCACCAAAAACCAATGGGGTCAGGTCAGAGTCAGGTTGTGGGGGACACTGAACTGGGGCTCTGGGGCATTATTTTTGGCCATCACCTTTTCTTTCCCATTTGAAGTCTTTTACTTCCTTCTGTTTTTCACAAAGACTATTCTTATTTCATAGGTAGAGAGACCAGGGCTGAGGTTAGTGGGGCCTGGGGTTATAGGCTCCTCTGCTTAACTCCCCTGTAGCTGAGGCCAGGAGGCAGCACAGGCCTTGTGAGCTGCTGGTCTAATTAGCCTCTAATTGAGTTCCCTCTCCTTCCTCTCAGGCATCACAGTGACATTAAATTACAGGATTCAAACATATAATTTCCTAAACTTAAATGTGATTTATCTTAATAGGACTCTGTACCAGGTCAGTTTATCATGCAGTGTCAGGGAGCAGATCTATTATTCACAGGGACTATTATTGAATAAGAGAACCTGAAGCCAGCAGAGACTTTGAGGGGTCAGCTGTGCTCAGTTCCGGACAGACTTTTGCTCCACACTGGCCACCTGTGTGCAGACACAGCTAGGACTAAACGGCAGGAGGAAAAGGAAGGCCCTGCATTCACAGACATCACATCATGCTTTGGTCTAGCTAGGAGTTTCAGTGCTTTGAGTCGCCTCTTCAGTTGAAGAGAGACTGTGGGCATGATGCTAAACTTTGGCAGATGCTGGTCCTGTTTCAGTTGCTCTGGGTTCTGAATTACTCAACAGAATGGTCTAGGCTTTAAAAAAGTGCTTCAGAGTCATAGGAACTTAGAGCAGCAAGATGGCTTATGTGTTATGTGATTCATTAATTCATCAGAGCATTTCTTCAGTTGTTTAATGCTGCCACAAGGCTGACATTTACTTGACTGGTAGGGAAAAGACGCAAAACAGAAAAGTGACTTGCTTACAGTTCCCATTGCAGTGGGTAGCAGAGGCCGCCTTCCAACCCAGACCTCCTCAGTCCAGCCCCAAGTCCGCTTGTCCTAACACCAGCTGCGGGCCAGCTGACATGTGCTCTTTGATGGTGGCAGTGGGGAAGTGGATGGCTGATGTTTATCTCCTTGATGAATGGAATTCCGGTTGGCAACTTGATCTTCAGCCTTTGCAACATTGGGAAGGCGCAGGGTGATCAAAAGCATATATTTTTCTAATGAAAGATGCCTTTGGAAATCCAATATACCACGCTGTCAGCCTCATGAGCCGTGGGGCGGGGGTGAAAAAGCTCTGTGGTGAGCGAGCCCGCCGTTGACAAGCTGATTTAAATGTGCACAAGCTGTGCAGCTTCTCCCAGCTCTAAGGATCCAGATAGGTGCTGAACAAATCCCAGTGCAGAGACCAGAGCCGGTGTGGCAGCCGAGTATCCTTGTGACTTGGCAGATACTCAAATTCTCACACTGTTCCCATTTGCCATTCTGTGGAGTGGAAGCAGCTGAACTTAACTCTTCAAGTTGTTGTGAGGGTCAAAGAAGACAAGAAATGTAAAGCAATCAGCAGGGGGCTTGGTAGATAGGCTGTGACTCCTCTGTCAGTAATGCTGGCTTCATAAACACACTCTATCTTCTTTTCTCAAGTCCCAAATGACAGAGGTTGATGGCAAGTGGGCACAATCATCACTCCTGATCTTGCTGTTTGGTAATCACAAACACATACTCCC